>CAAKHC010004474.1:0-14760 GCA_901007825.1 Macroramphosus scolopax | reverse complement strand
TGCGTCCAAGAACACACATACGTTAGAAAGTTAAGATTAAACCGCTTTGGGAGGCAACAAATGATCAGCCCCACCGCGCCCGACAATTACACTTAACGTTACTATTCCCTGTTTAACAACTCACAGATCTCATTCACCTCTCGCCCTCCACAAAGAAAAACGATCCCGGACGAGCCCCCAAAGTGTCATGGCCTAGGGTAACCTGACAATGAGGGAGGATGGAGGCGAGATATGATTTAACAATAATCAGGTTTATTCGATAAACCGCAACTCAAACGAGAACACCACCAGATTAACTTGTAGACAGGAAGCGATCAGTAATCAGTCGTGAAGTGCAGGCGTGTGTTGCGTGTAGGTGATGTAGTGAATGCATGTTGCATGTTACAAACAAAAGAAACTATAATAAGCAGCGTCAGCAGATGCAGGAAGCAGGTGTAGAGCAAATTGACCGAGCGCTGGAACCAGGCACCATATGTGACCCGATCTGGCGAAATGAGTCGGAAGTCGCAACGTTCTATTTTTAGATTCGGGCAGATAACGTGGAAAAACAATTCTTTGTCAATTTTTTTTTTTTTAGCTAATTTCAAAGAAATGACATTCAAAAACAATCTCCCAAAGTTGTATAGTACATGTAAAAGGCACGTAAATGACACTTAAAGTTGACTCACAACTTTCCAGCTGTATTAAATGCTGCAGTGATCCGTTAACGTCGACCTCTGAGGGTTTCCTTCACTATCTCTGCTGGCTGTGTTGGTGTAATGAGAGGACAGCAGCTGGATATCCAAACGTTTGTAGCCAGGGACGACCAGGAAGAACCGATCCACGAAGGTAACGATGAACGATACCACGCGACGGATGTCGGGGGGAAACAATTTAAACGTGATTTTCTCAGGTTTTCAATGGTAAAAAGAGGCTGGAAGACCCTGATTCAAAGGGCCATATTAAAACCATCCAACGTAGGACTTTGACAATGGGATCATTTTAAAGCTTATTTCCAGTACCCACGTTATCTGCCCGTATCTCAAAATAGAACGTTGTGACTTCCGACTCATTTCGCCGGATCGGGTCACATATATAGGCCGCGAACTTGGCGACCCCGCCCCCCTGATCAGTCCTAATTGGGAGACAGGGAACAATCACAGGCAAGACCTTGCGGCCGTCACACCTATGAAGCACACGAAAGGGGAAGATAGCCTAGATTGAGGAGAGTTGAAGAATGTCAAAAAGGATTGCCACTTGCAACTTTCCTCTGGACTCTAGCTGCAGGGTGGAATAGAGCTAAACTTACTCTTTTTGATGACGCTACAGAATCAGTAAGACAGTATTTGACTGACACAGATGCACGTATATTTTCACATCCACTCACCCTATCTTTACAATGATGATAATGGCCCCAAGAAGTAAAACCAGCGTGCAAGCACCTGCTCCCAGGATGAGACCCATGTCCTCTGCATGTTGAGATACCTCCAGAGCCTTCTTAGAGTCCTTAAAGGCAGCTGCAGAAAAGAAGAGAATGGTTAGAGGAAAGATGTATCCATAACTAATGTGAATGATAGCTTAGATAAGAGTTCAAAATGGAAGACTCTTTTTCCAAATCATCCAGTCATAGTACTAATCTAATTACTAGATGATTGGCTCTCATTTGGCTCTCATCGGCTTCAACTGAGACCTAACCAGTTGCCTACGCCAAAGACTGTTTTAAATTCCTTCAGAGACTGTCATTCTCACCTGTCAAGATACCTTCTAACTGTCCATCCTATTCGGACATAAATCAGTTAACCTTTATTTACTTCCTGAGTATTTCCCGTAGAAAAGCTATACAGTTACAATATATTGTATGTAGTTGTATGGTGGCTATAAAGCTTTGTCGCAATCATTTTGGCTTAATGCCAACATAAAAAAGCCAAAGCCACACTGCCGGTCTGCATTGTTGGGAAATCTTATGGATTTCTTTCGTAGTTGACTTCACAAAGCAGGAGAAGCGTACAGTTATTCCAGCACAAATACAGACACCCAAATTATCTTTCAAGCTCCACATTGAATTTTTTTTATTTTTACATGGCATTATTTTGAGGGAACACCTTGAAAAGCCGAATTATAAAAGCTCACATACATCTGCCACAGAATGTACAGATGAGATTACAAATTCACCATAAGATTTCGCATTAGAACAAGTTTGGGAAATCCAACTGGAAGCAAACGTCACAGAAATAGACAAGAGGTTAATACTAAGAATAATGTTGTTGCATCAGTCTTGAGCCTGATTTTCCTTGTTCCTATTCCTAAATAGTTCCTGTGAAAACTGTCATTTTGGATTGCTTGTTTTATGGATTATCTCAAATGTCTTGAATGTTGGAGTGTTCAGTTACTTCTTATGGTGTACATACGCTACCTTTATCCTGTGTGTGCGCATTCCAAAAGGACACTCACTGATGGGAAAATGATAGAACTCTTGCATTTATTACTGTTATATTACTCTGAAATTACTATTATATTACTGTTATTGATGTTAATGTATATTTTAATTTCTTTTATCATATACTTGTGTTTGTATAACAGCGCATTTGAGAATGACCCTTCACAGGAAGGTAAATTGTGTGAACTCAGCGTCTCAGTCAAAGAAGACCCATCTGGAGATTCTCATCCCTCCCCAGCTGCAGGGAAGAAGATAAGGAAGGTGACATGTGGAGGGCAATTAAGTGCACAAGAAGACATGCCTTTCACCCATACAACTGTCCAAACTAAGGGATATATACTTTACACACCATAAAGCTGGACCCCAGAGAATCGGGCTCTGGTCACTTACAGGCATCCTCTGTATGTGACTGCTCAGCCTTAAAAGAATAAAGCACTGAAATTGAGAGCAATACTTTGCCTGGAAATTTTTCTAACACTCATACAGGAAAGTATCAAATATATGGTGGTGGCCTTCCTTGTTCTCCACATGATTCTGCTTTATGCTACTTGACGGTAATGTCAGGATAGAAATTATTATTGTAATGCTTTAAAGTCTGAAGTTCACTTTACCTCTTTAGTTTGAGTCAAGTTACTGATACAAACGAGATGGCATTGTAGCGGATCCTGATATTTTCATTGCCATTGCAGTGCTTACCAGGATACGGATCATCACTCTGTGGTGTAAAATGCTCTCATTACCGGCAGGTATATCATCATGTATGAATTAATGGAATGTGTATTATTACACTAATGGAGGATTGGTCTTACGCTGAATATGTGTATTTTAACAAACTGCTCATGCTTCATTTGGATATTATTTTCTTTTGTCTGTGACTAAAAAAAGGACAACCTTACAATGCTGAGTTTGTCTGATAAACTGCAAAACGGTGATGACCATATCTCCTGGCAGATAGTATAGAGCCCGACACACCTTTCATAACACAAATAATGCTCGGTGAGTCATTTTGCTTCCATATAATACTCAACTCTATTTTTAAGAATGGCATGCCATCAACCAGCATAGCAGTTGCGCCTGGTAGCATTAAAAATAGATTATCGCTGTTAAGAGTCCGCAGGTTGAAAAAAGTTTGCTTGTCACAGAATAACTTAACTACACAATAAAGATGGATAAGGAAGTACAACTCCACAACTGAAACAGTCACATACGTATTGATACATTTGCTCATCTGTAAAACCCTTCTTGTATTTCATGATTAAATGACAATTGGTTCCGCCACAGGTGCTGATGAACCACAAATACTTTATACCTCTGATGTTGATGCATGATGGACCAACTGTCTTTAGAACTCCTGACTGTCACTTTTCAGTGCGGCCGGTGTGTGTCTCTCTCGCACTACGAGTGTGTGTGTTTGAGTTATTCAAATTGCATGACGACAAACGACACATCGGTGGCTTGGAAATGGGGTTTGAAAGAAATCTAGAAAGTACGTACGGGTCAGGTTTGGCTAGAAATATGTGCCCAGAGCCAATTCTAGAGACAACCACCAGGTGCAGTCGCAGCTCTCTTGGTACATCTAGTGTCAGGGCAGTATAAACTGTATTTGTTTTTTTTTTATCAATTCCAAAAAGGAGAAAAAAACAGTTTTCAACTTTTTCAAAAATTGAAAAACAATTGAAATAAAAAGTATATACAGTATATTCTTTACTTAACAATATAGATCGTCCACTTACATAATGCCATCGTCCTCTGTTATGATGGAAAAATGGCTCGGTTTTTTCTCTCTAAGGAGAAGAAGTGGGATATCTTACTAAATCATGCCAGGACGGTTTGGGATCCGAATGTTAAGGGTCTTTCTGGTAGGCATTTGAGCATAAGAAGCATTAAATCTGAGAGTGACAAAGTCTACAATCTCTTACGGGACTCAAATTTTGCCTTTTTGAAAGGAAGGATTCTCGAATAACAACACAATGACAAAGTTCCTGTCTGCTATAACACTATATGCACAACTTAAGTCAGAACAGCCCCTGTAAATAGGTAAATATGCCTGGTATATCTACCAAAAGATTTGTATTATTCAACATATAACCAATGCAGAGATGTTGGCCTCTGTCTCACCTGAAGGCTGATAAGATTTTCAGAAATCCATCTGTTAATAGCCCTGTTCTTATGGTCATACTGTAATTCAAATTCCAAATTGCAAATGTAAATGTTGTTCATACACCCCCTAAAGCAGCTTCATGACATGGGCCAAGGCAAAGAAATGGACACGGACCACCAGCTGGGGACAGTGTGTTTGAGGGTCAATGCCGAGGGCAGACATGTTCACGAAAGTGCCTGGTTTACAAATAGCAGACAGCTCCCGGTAGAGCTTTTTCGTCAGGGCCCAGTCCTTAAACACAGCCTCGATGACCAGGTCTCTGTCCTACAGCTAGGATGTTCAGGCTATAATAGACCAAGTCAAGTGCAGGAGCCACCCAGGATACTTTAGCCCCATGCTTCATTATTATTGATATTGCCTGTTTTACCTCCAACAGCTGCTTCTCATGCATCTGCAAGGCAACCACAGGCAACCCCACATTGGTCAAGGGGCAACTGCTATACCTCCCCCTGCTGTCCCAGAATGGATGACAGCTGCTTTATTAATGGGCCGTGTACCTGCAAGCTCAACTGAGTGTGCTTTGGCTGCCAACGTCTCATTGAGCAAAGAGAAAGTACTGAAAACGCAACTGGTGCTTTGGCTCCGCAGGCACCTTGATGCACCTTCTGCTTCGCCCCCAGCAAACAGAGCATCCGAGTCAGAAAGGCGTGGGCATGGGAAGTGCTAATAAAACAGGCATCCAACAATTTTAACTGCATACACCAAGGGCCAACTTCATAGCTGTGTCCATAGTGCTGTGATCCGTGACCTGATCCACTATTCCAATATTCAGCGCCTCAGCTGCAGGGACATGGCAGCCTGTGGTGATGAAGACCGCTGGGACCCCAATGAGTTTTGGCAAATGCTGGCTCCCCCCTGCAGCTAGCTGCAGACCGATGGTCACCTCTTTAAGTACCAGTCTGGCTTTGGTTTGTGCAATTCCACCAATGGCTGTGACCACCAGCTTGTCTTCAGTCTCTATGACATGGATCATTGATAAGAGTGATAAGACAACTGACTTAACTGTTGAGTGCTCTCGCTCCTGTTTAA
Source organism: Macroramphosus scolopax (assembly GCA_901007825.1). Classification (NCBI taxonomy): domain Eukaryota; kingdom Metazoa; phylum Chordata; class Actinopteri; order Syngnathiformes; family Centriscidae; genus Macroramphosus; species Macroramphosus scolopax. Next base: position 9,154 of record CAAKHC010004474.1, on the reverse strand, counting down.
TCGATGCCCTGTCTCACCCAGGCTGATTGCGTTGACAGGTGGATTTTGGACAGAAATCAAGAATTTACTGTGCTTGTTGTATAACACAAAAGCATGTGTGTGTGACTGGGTGAATGAGTCAATATTGTGAAGCACTAGGATTTATATTATAGTAGTAAGGTGCTATATCAACGGATAACTTACCGCTTTTGCCATTTACAATACATACTGCATAGTTGTCATCAAATTACTACATTTGCTCTTTTTGATATGCAACATATTTGTCATTGATAGTAGTTTGCAGTTACGTAAAATGCCAAAATTATATTCTGGCGACTGCACTGAATAACAACTGAAATTAGAGTGGCACTGGAGTCACATGCTCAGGAACATCCTGGTTGGTTCAGTACGGTTATTTTATTGTACTTTTCACTATGGATTTGTATTTCACCAATGGAAAGTGCACAGAAGAAGATGAAAATCCATTCTTTTTTAATGCTGATCTTGAAAGATGCTGGCCATAATTTTACCGTTTGCAACTGCCTTTCAGCTGAAGCTCTTCATGCATGAATAGAAAAGCTGTGAACAACCTTACAACAAGATTACAATGGAGGCATGGCTCAGGAGGCATAGGGTCTGTCCCTTAATCAGAAGGTTACCTGTTCGATCCCTTGCCCCTCCAGAGACTGTGTGAAAGTGTCCTTGAGCAAGACACTGTCCCTCTATTGATCCTGATGTGTCATCAGTTTATGAATGTGTGTGAATGTGTTAGTTGCTTGCATAGGGACGCGTGTCCAAAGAGTGAGTGCATGTTCGTGTGAATGAGTCAACATTGTAAAGCGCTTTGATGCTGTTAAAGTAGAAAGGCGCAATATAAATGCACCATTAACCATTTTTACTGTAGGATGAAAGAAGGTTGTCAACATGAAAGTTGTCCTTAATATATTGAGCCGTAATGAATGGTATAATGGCTTAATGATGTTGAACTACTACATGTATAACCTTTGTATAGAGCAAAGAAAGTGTTACCTTTGCGAGCAATCTGAATGCAGTTTATTCTGGTTTCCTGTAAGTAAACAAAATAGCTAGAGTTAATTCATTTTGGTTGGTATAATGCAGACACAACGAGCAGAAGACAGATCTACAATAGCAACATATGGGTGGGTCTCTCAATTTGTTATCTAAAATGTTTTTAAATGCTGCAGTAAACATAACAGGGTGTATCGAAGTCACCCAGACCTTTGTTAATTGAAGGATAAAATGTGTGAATGACATCTCCCTTTTATGTTATAGGATCTCTGCTCACCTTACCCAGGTCTTATTTGTCCACCTGAAGTTGAGATAATCAGCATGGGATTTAAAACATTGACTAAATTCACAGATAAGGCACACATAAACTACAGCAAATACTTCAAATGCTTTTGTGCAAACTGGCAACAGCACATTTGTAATTCAAGCTTCAATCAAACATTAGTAATTATAATCTTAGATATTGTACTGCCACCAGCATGCTGCCTGTTTTCTTACTGCATCAAAGCAAAGCTAAAACGACTGTTAAGGTTGCGTAAACATAAACAAGATTATCTGAGATCCTAAAATAAAAGCCTTCTCCGAATAGTTCTTACTCCTCTGAAGTTGCTGGTGGCCTGGAAGTAGATGAAGTAGTTCTTGGTGGGATCTAGAGGGCTGTTCCAGTAGCCGTTGTAGGTGTGATTGTCACCCACTGTGAAGGGTATGGCCTCAGCCATACTGCTGGGAGACAGCTCAGCCGTGGAGTAAAGTGGAACTCCTTTGGCCTGGGCCTCATTGTAGGAGTTTGGCATGGGGAAACAGTCAACAGCGCCCAGCTCCCTCCACTTCACATTCTGGGAACCATATCCTTCCACGACAACCACCTCGTAGGCACTAGTGGGGAATAATTACTGTTATCTTTTCATTTTATTTTACAGTATATTCATATATGACTGTATAGGATACCTAGCAAAACTATTTTTTACTTAAGTGACTTTGCTCAGGGCTACGGCAATTGGCAGCTGAATAAATTGCATTTGCTAATGAATACTGTTTCATGCTATTAAAAACTCACCAAAAAAAACAAATTTACTTTGAGTTAAAATTGTACTTATTCAAGCATCAAGAAAGAAGTGCAGCACTACCTAAATCTACGTAGGGACGTTGTCTTCAAACATGAATTCCAGCCCTGCTGCTCTTCTGTCCTCTGCAGCCGGGACAAGATGGAGTGATTTGTGCTCATTGTTCCAGCCAACAACAGAACACTTTCCATAGCTTCCACATGGTGACTCCTAACAGGGGCTTCTGAATCCAGAAGACAATGGAGGATATTGGAGAAGTGACTGCTGCACCTGGTGGGTGGAGACATGGTCACTGTCTCTGATGGAGGGTGGGAATATGGAAATGTTTGGGCCCAACGCGTCACTGAACCCTGCTGATGTTGAACAGCAGGATACATTCAGGAACCAGATCTCACTCAACATTACATGGATAGTTTTTATGTTGTGGAGGCACCAGAGACACAAGATAACACCCCAAATCATAGCAGGAGGGGTTTTTATATAATATGGCCCCTTTAAGTTTTTACTCTGTAAAATGATAGGGGGCAACAAAGCAAACATACTTGTTGAACAGGAAAATGCTTTCTGGATGCTTGAATAAGTAGTTTTAGTTTTTTTGAAGTGTTTTTCAGCTGATTTCTGATCACTCCACTCACCTGCTATGTGTGATCGTGGTTCCCATCGGCAAGTGGAAACTCATGGTCATTTAGGTTGGAGGGCATGTGAGTCTTTCAGAAACTGTCTGACGTGGTCAATTTGATTTCATGATGGAGTGCTCTGGTCTTTTTTGACTGAAGCTATACTAAATATCAGTCTGGAAGCACACTGAATGATCATGAACTGTACCTGACAGGGGTCCCTCTGCCGAGAGCAGGGCGCAGCAGCACGGTTATGGTGTTCTCCGATTCACTCAGTGGAGAGATGTCTTCATAGTCAAAAACAGGGGCTGAAAAGAAAGGGTTTCATTTTTTGTTTTCAATTTTATAAAGACATAACCGTGCTTTAGCTTGGATAATATAGTTTTCCACACCCACGTGAAAAGATTCAGTGGGCTTTTTTAATTCAATGTCTGCACGTCCTCAGTTTACTGTAGTATTTGGAGACCTCCCACATACCATTGCCTGAGATTTCTAGAAACAGCAGCCAACGACAGCAAACAAAAGATCCTTATATCATAAATAGGATAGGTCTCTTAGCAATTTTCTGAGGCAATAAGTGTACCAATTTCTGTTCACTACAGGGAGTGAATACAACTCATCGCTTTATAGATGATGCTCTGAACTGAAAATTAGATTTCATAACCATAACATCGTCTGAAAAAAATCACTATCAACGGCTATACTGCGATTTCGCCTAAATTTACATGTAAAAGAGTGATTTGGTGAGAGTTAGAGGCAGAAGAATATCTTTCTAATGAGTAGCTTGTTTTCGTCTATATCAGCTATTGTGCGGACTGATTATTCTGCTCTGTCCGACTGCAATAGATGAGGAGACAGTACATTGGAAAGCACTTGTCATCCATCAATAGAAATACAACATGGACCCAGCCCCAACAGGTAGAGCATGTGTTACAGCCTCACCTGAAATGTTGGTGGTGATCTTAGTTAGAGCCGTCTGGCCAAAGCCTTTGGCAGTTCGAGCACGGACTGAAACCAGGTAGGTGGTTCCAGGTTGCAGACCAGAGAAACTGTGGTATGTCTCATTCCTCAGCTTGGACACCGTACGGCGAGTGACTGAACTATTAAGGCTCAGGTCGGTTGACTCAATACTCTGGTAGCTTATCTGAGAACAGAAATAAGATGCCACATTATTTAAAGCAGGATTACATATTACACCTATTCCAGTGGTCTGTGAAGTCATATTTACAGTGTTTTTAGCTAAATGCTAATGTTTCTGTGTCTTTACAGACAAGGGATGTGATAAATAAATTACCCAAAAGTTACAAATACTCACCTGCAATTATTTGTATCAAAAGTATTTATACTGATAGTTAGACTATCAGTATAGAAGACTTGTTAAATAACAGATTTGAATAGATTTGCCCCAGCTAGAACCTTCTTCAGAAATAATATGATGACAGCTGATAATAATGTCCTCCTCTTCACTTGACAACAGAATAAGAGATTTTTGGTTCATGCAGTTTAACAAGGCGGCAAAGGGGATGGAGAGTTCCACCACCTTATACATGAGCTGAAGCTCGACCACAGTCGGTCGCGGACATATTTAAGGATGTTGGTGACACTTGTGATTTGACATCGCTCTTGGGCATGCCAGTTGTACTGCACCTGAGGTGGCAGAGTCGCTTGTCTGTACAGTTTTTGTGTCCTGAATCGGTCACAAATTACAGGGTCATTAGAAACACGGCAAAGTACTGGACAAATTTTGAACAAATGATGGGGCAGGACAAAAAGGTAAAGATCACCAAAGTTATCACACACTGAATGGGGATCTCCATGGTAAGCACAATCCTACTTTGTGGACTATGAATCAGAAATCCTTTATTCGTCCCACGACGGAGAAATTTACGTGAATGAATGGCTCAACACAATTCAATGATTATCCATCCAACAGCTGTTGAGATATTTCGGTCTGGTGTTGGAGTGACAAACCAATCAACTGGCCAACATCTCCATACCTAGCGCAACACCACTACCATGTTGAGCAAAAATAATCAAATACCAGCTTTCGGGTTTAAGGAAAATGTAAAAGTTTTGTGGCTGTGACTCCTGTCCAAATTAGGGAAATCAATTCCTCAATAAGTGTTATGCTCAGGTCAAAAGTCAGTTTCTTGTATAAACCTCTGGAGTAAAAAAGGAATATGCAATATGCTTCACAAAGCATTCATCTTAATCACACTACATGAAATATTGAATTTAAATGGCATTTTATTTAAAGGCCTATAAATCATGAGAAATGCCTCTCAATTAAACAAGGTACATTGTTCCTATTGCATCTATGAAGCTTTCAATTATGTAACTTTGTTATTGCAATTTGGGCACCCGGGGAGCAGTGTAGGTTAGGTGTTCCTTTCATAACCCCACTCAAATATTTCCTGCCAGTCCTGGGATTTAACCAGCAACCTTTTGGTACCACGCCCACTTCTCTGACCATTAGACTATATTAAGGAAAATGCTAGTGAAAGAAATTCACAGAAGAGCCGACAGAAAATATCAATTACTGGCATCAGTTCTGGAGAGAATAGACCTGCATATTCTGTCTGCGTTCAGGTTTAAGAATGTCACACTGTTAAACCCATTACTTGCACAAGGACGAATGTCAGCGTCAAATTATGCTAATATTCAAGGAGTTGCTCAGCTTTACTTAATGGATTACAGGCTAGTAGAAGTCACAAACCGCTTACGGAAAAAATATTATTGCACATAATTTAAAAGCAAAAAATTGAGGTTTCATCGATTTTTGAGGTTCTTAGGACTCGGAGTGAGACATAAAGCATGGCTAAGGGGTCATGTGTGCTGCCTTCTTTTGTGTAGGAAACATAAAAAAGCCCAGGGGAAATCATAGCTAGGGAGCAATACTAAGCACTTTTCATCTATTTAATGCATTATACTTGGGAATTAACCAAATTTAGATTAGATTAGATTAGATTAGAAATCCTTTATTTATCCCAGGACGGGGAAATCTACATTATTACAGCAGCAAAGAGACAGTGCACACATTAAGGAGCATTTACAACAACAATATATATATATAGGGTTAGGGTTAGGGTCTGTAGCGTCTCCTCTTAGCCCGAACCTCAGCACCAGCACAACGCCCCCGTCTCCTTCTCCTCAGTTCGCGGGAAACATCGGGTCTTTCGTTGTTTAGCATCGACGTGTTACAGAGCGCTAACAACTGATCCCTGGTGTAAACAATGCCAGCATGGCTACGCACAGGATCACCAGACACGGTCGACAACAAAAGTAGAAGTAAAACCAGTGCCAAAGCAAACAGAAAAGTGTCCATGTTGGAGGTAATTACTCAAACAATATTTACAGAAAAAAGTATTAACAAAAGTTGAGTTTAAATAAGTATAAATAGGAATATAAATAGGAAAAAGCGGTGAGCGGGAGCTACTGTAAAAAGCAGCCACTCAAGCGGCGCCTATAGGAAACCAAGAAAATGACAAAATGAAACATTCTTCTCATGGAGAGGATCAGTGTGTGATGTGAAATAATGTGTGACATAGTGGATTGTGGATTGTCTTTGCAGGACTACAAGTCAACCCACCTCGTATTGCGTGATGAGACCGTTGGGCTCCACTGGCTCCTCCCATTTGAAGGAAATCATGTCATCGAGCTGAGTGAAGGTGAGGGACTCTAGAGCGATACCACCAGGAACTATAGCAGGAGAGAGAAACAACCTTCTCTGAAACAAACATTACACTTGAGTTTAAAGTTAATAGTACTTTTTGAAGTATTCCACACGGTAAAAACACCCTTGAGCAACTGAAAAGGCACAGTTCTAGAGAGGGGATGAGGAGGACAAAGAAATGCAGAGGTGACTGAAAGTACATATGGGTGTTCAGCTCGCGCCCAGCCCTCGGGATTTGATTGAGATTCTGACTTCGAATGTGTGAAAATATGATATGAATATATGCAATGACAGTCAATTTTTATCACTTTACTAAGAATCAAAGTTATTCAGCCTGTGATCTCACAGAGTACCCTCCTACATTATTTGGCTGAATGAGATCTTAAAGAAGTTTGCTTGTATTTTCTTAGTGCCTTAGTGATTTTTGGATTGAGTGCTACATGGTCACACTGGATAGCAGGCTTCTAGCATGTGAGTAATATTAGGCAACTACTGTATAACTGACTGTTTTGTGCAGGTAATGAAAAAAGCTGTTCTTTATCTCTGACGTCAAGTGATTAAAATTTGGCTGGATGATGGAAGACAGCTGCTACTCTAAAATAATCCAAAATAATTTCAAATAATTCTCAAAACTCTTCTTTCAGCACTGCTTTAGAAGTGTGATTATTGCTCAATTTAATGCATATTGTTTTATTTTCTCTTTTGTCTTTTTTTGCTGTCTCTTGTGATTATTTAACGTCGATGTAAATACTTTTCAAGTATCCTGAAAAGCGTTGTATGAGTAAAATGTATAATAATAATAAAAATCAGTAACGGGCACAGAGCTCCACTTGGACTCAGACACCAGCAAGGTGGAGGTGGGGTACTGGTATGGGCTAGTATTATTAAAGATGAGCTAGTTGGACCTTTTCGGGTTGAAGACGGACTCGAAATAAACTCCTATACCAACTGCCAGGTTTTGGAGGGGACTTCCTTCAAGCAGTTGCATCTTTCCAGAAGACCATGATGTTTATGCAGGACGATGCTCCATCGCATCGAAGTCCTTCACTGCGTGGCTCCCCAGTAAAGGTTGTTGATCGTCAACGGATCAAGAAACTGACAGACTCCATGAATGGAAGGCTTATGATTGTTATTGAAAAGAAGGGGGGCTATATTGTTTGTTTTTTTTAAATGTCAGAAATGTTTGTTTGTTGTTATTATTCTCACTTTAACAGATTAAAATAAACAAACAAGGGAAAATATTTGTTTTTCATGTAGTTGCATAATAGTTCTGCACACATAGATACAGAATTCTCCTCAGAAAGCCAAAACCTCACTTTTACTTTCTTAAATTTTCAGGTTTGAGGTTTATTAACATTTCGGATTGACCTCTTTAGTTGTTCAATGATAAAATGAATCCTTAAAAATACAACTTGACTAATAATTGTGCACACATTATATGTAAACAATGCAAAATCATTATCTGGTGCACAATGGACCATGCACAGGAAACTAGACATTCAAAAGTTTCTGATACCACAGCTTTAGTCGATAGACAATGAAAAGCTTAAATGCGTACATAGTTGCACTAAGGTAAGATCTATTTGTCTCACTCACTGTCTTCTGCAGTCTGGAAGGTGACCTCTCTGCTCTCCTTTTTCCCTGCTGGGTTGGCCAGCGCCAGTCTGACATGGATTGAGCGGAAAGGCGGTAGGTTGCTGAGGGTGTAGTGAGAAGTGTTACGATCCAATGATAGGCACTCTCTGAAGGTGGCGTTGTTTCCTCCCTTGCCCCGCGCCGGCATGGAGTAGCGGTAACACAGAGTCAATGAGTAGGTGTGACAGCGGGTGAGGTTGTAGCCAACTGGCTCCCACTGAAGGGCCAACTGCTGGGGCTGGATCTCTGAAGCTGTAAGACCTCGCAAGGCATGCATGGGCTCTGAAAGGTAGGTAACGTCATGTAAATTTAATGCAAAGAAAAAACTTCCCAATCAGCAGATGTGTATTCTAACTTCCTCTTTTTAAACTTAATCAGGAATTGTCTTTAATTTTGCTCATTGTGAGGATGGTATAAGCAATAAATTAATTACATTTTCAGAAATCCTGTTTTCTAATGGTTTACTAAAAACAATGTGTGGCATGATCGGATCTGTTGTAATACAATACACACATTATCTCTTTTTTGGTCTTGCCAGAAAAATGTTTGAGCTGCAAAAATGCTACATTATGTTCACTGACTGGTTGCTGCTGTATATGTGACCCGATCCAGCAAAATGAGTCAACGTGACCCAAATGTCAAAAGTGAGATTTTGGTATCAATGGAAGGTTCTGGAAATAAGCTTTAAAATGATACCGTTGCCAAAGTCCTACGTTGGATGGTTTTCAAAATATGGCCCTTTGAATCAGGGTCTTCAATCCTCTTTCTACCATTGAAAACCGGAGAAAATCACATTTAAAGTTTTTTAACCAGTTTTTTGTTGATATCTTTCAAAATCCGGTGAATTTAAAGGGATAAACTCTTTATTTTAAAGCTTAATTTTACCAAAGGCGTTTGTACACATATAAAATGATATTAAACCAGACTGAAGCCCAAATTATTTAAAACATATTTATTTAAGTAGATATTATAAAGGTACTTGTAAAAAAGTTACAGAGAGAGTGAATGAGTGAGTGAGTGATTTGAGGTTGAGAGGAAGAGAGTGACAATAAGGAAGTGTGTGTGTGTGTGTGTGTGTGTGTGTGTGTGTGTGTGTGTGTGTGTGTGTGTGTGTGTTTTCCCAGCCTTTGTCTAATGGTTTTGTTCACCGTCTCATT
>CAAKHC010004472.1:0-12245 GCA_901007825.1 Macroramphosus scolopax | reverse complement strand
CTGCAGTCACCTGTGTCTGATTGCACCGGGTGGGCAGCGCGCTACATGCGAGTGTCCAGATCACTTCATTGGTCTCTCTGTGGGATTCAAGATCCAGTGTGTCGCTGACTGCTCCAGCACACAGTTCCGCTGTGGAGACAACGAGAGGTCAGTCAGTCATCCAGTCAGTCATTGGAAACAGTGTTCAAGTCTTAGTAACGTCAGAGCTGCTAATAGTGAGGAATATCATGCAGGTAGATATTCTCTAATCTAACCTCTATGTCCACTCTCATGCTCTTATTCCAAGGTGTATCCCTATATGGTGGAAGTGTGACGGCCAATCAGATTGTGGGGACGGCTCCGATGAACCTCAGACCTGCCCGCCTCGTTCTTGTCCCGTTGGCCAGTTCCAGTGTCAAGATGGCAACTGCACCTATCCCGGCTTCATGTGTGACAGCGACCCCGACTGTCCTGATGGTTCAGATGAGGACGCTGCTCTCTGCAGTATGAAGTTCACATTATTATCAGCTGCTCCTCCAAACATGAAATGAATATGTATTTAAAGAATATGTAATATAGGACTCTTGCAGAATTAGACAGCTGGCAATGAACTTAAAGTCTTGCCAGATCTGTTTGGATGTTGCATGTAAATGTCACATTTCCTGGTTCTCATGTCATGAGAAGCCTTCACTATTCCAACATGCCGTCTGTCCCTGTAGGTGACCATCGATGCCCGGAAAACCAGTTCCAGTGTAAGAACAAGAAGTGTATCCCCGTGTCGTGGCACTGCGACGGCTTCAATGACTGCGCAGACGGCAGCGACGAGGACGCAGAGACTTGCTCTCAGAAAACCTGCCGACCGGGACAATTCCAGTGCGCCAATGGGCGCTGCCTGCCGTCGAGCTACGTGTGTGACGCTCAGGATGACTGTGGAGACGGATCTGATGAACCGTATGAAACCTGCAGTGAGTGGGACAGGAGGAGATGACATCTTAGTGAATTACCATCGTCAATGATGCAATGACTGAAGCCTCAGATTTGCATATCGATATTTGATGACTTTTTCAAGTGAACTACCTGAATGAATTGAATAATGCACAGATTACATGCTGTTATTTTCTCCTCTCATCCACTGTCCTTGTCATTTCTCATTATGTTTTTTCGTCACCTCATAACATTTCATTCATCACTTGTTTCTCTGCTTAACCCATCTCCATCCTTCCTTTGCTCCTTTTAATTCTCGCCTCTGTCTCTCTCTCCCCGCCCAGTGGGTCCAGACTACAAGTGTGATCAGGACACTGAGTTCTCCTGCAAGACAAACTACCGCTGTGTCCCCCAGTGGGCTCGATGTGATGGCACCAACGACTGCATAGACAACAGTGACGAGCAGGGCTGCGGTCAGTGCTCGTGTGTCAACAAACATCTTATGTGTCTGAGCGTAGAAATACAGCAGTTTCTATCTGTGTGCCACGTGTAGCAGCTTCGTTCTACTTCTTTCTGTCTTTCTTACAGAGGATGTGACCTGTGACCCTCTTGGAGATTTCCGTTGTGACAACCATCGCTGTGTCCCCATTCGCTGGCAGTGCGACGGCAACAACGACTGTGGTGACGGATCAGACGAGAGAAACTGCCGTATGTGTCATCCTCCGTGTCTTTAAGCTCTGGCCATTTCATTACCATTAAAAAAAACAATGTATAAATAAATAAATATAGTGCCTGGCTTGTTTTCAGTGTGGCTCTGTGATTTGTTGTTGTTTATAGAGCCACGGCCTTGTTCCGAGAGCGAGTTTCGCTGTGATAATGCACAGTGCATCCCTGGAAATTGGGTGTGTGACCATGACAATGACTGTGGCGACAACTCAGACGAACGAGACTGTGGTGAGCGGGCGCTGCGTACAATCACACCACCTTGAACTCTCCAAAGTCCACACACACACGTTATAACATCCTGGCTCTCTTCCAGAGCTGCAGACGTGTCGTCCAGGTTTATTCCAGTGTGACTCGGGTCACTGCGTCCCCGCTGCTCTGCAGTGTGACGGCCGGCCGGACTGTCTGGATCTGTCAGACGAGACCACCTGTCGTAAGTAAACAAAAGATGCTGCGGTGTTTCAGAGGGTATGGCTTGTTTTTAAATGTGTGTTTAGTCTTTAATTTTCAGATTCAAAGGCTTCAAAACACCAGCATGTCTAAAAAACGGACTGTATTACTTTTCCCACCTTCTCAGCAACTCGCTACCCAGGAGGCCGTTGGTGCCATCCAAGCCAGTTCCAGTGTGCGAACCGTCTGTGTGTGAGTCCGATTTGGGTGTGTGATGGCGATGACGACTGCGGGGACGGCTCTGATGAACAGCTCACTTTGTGCCGTGAGAGACTTTTTTGTTTATTTTACATGTGTGGTGGTTTGAAGTAGTATTTATAGCACCAGTATTCATATAGTTGACATGTAGGAACTTACATACTTCAGTCGACACTGAGAAAATCATTGTAGAAAATGATCTGAAATCACCTTCGATTGTGTGTTTGAGCAGTGAACATCACCTGTGAGATGCCGTCTCGGTTCCGCTGTGCCAACGGCTACTGCATCTACTCCGGACGCATGTGCAACCAGGAGGACGACTGTGGAGACGGCAGTGACGAGCAGGAAGAACTTTGTATGACTCACACACACACACACGCGGTTTAGTTTAGCAGCGACAACACTAAAACCTCCTGAACTTTCCCCCTCTGAGCGCCAGTGAAATGGGAAATCACAAACTGACAAACTGGACACGAACGCAAAGCCAGCAACCGTCGGCACACGAGGGATAAGAAAATAGTCTATTTCATGGGATTGTTTCACAATCAGCTTAAAAGGCAATCAGAGCAAAACATTTTGAAAGGAGATTAAATAGCTATGTAGAAGGGCAGAGGTAGACATTGGATAGCTCAACCCAATTCCATTTGTTTAGAGGGAGGAGAAGCTTTGAATTGTATACGTGATGTAGTGGAGATCACACCCTGTGTTTCAGTTCCAGAGTATGTTTAGATTTTAGAATTACTGTCCACATTACAGTACAAGTTGTAGGCGCTTGTGCAAAGGCTGTAAAGAGAGGATGCCTGCAAAACAAATCCAATGAGTATTTTTTACTACCTTTGCATGGAGGTTAGGTTTCCACCCTGTTTGTTTGTCCGTCTGGCTGAATGTCAGCAGGATTATAGAAAAACTTCCTGGCCGGTTTTCACGAAATATATCGGAGAGCTGGAACACGAGCCAGTAGATAATCATTCATTTCATTCATTTCTAAGGAAGTGAACTGGATGTGTCCCTGATCCAGTTTCACGCCGCCTACGCAGACGCTTCATGTTTAATGATCATACGATGAACATCTGTTTGGAAACATGTTTACGCCTGCACACATGTTTGTGTTGACGGGTCAGATTTCAACTCAGACTTCGGCACCTTGTACTAATGACTCATTCTGTCCGTGTCCTCTCCAGGCCGCGCACCCACGCTGCCGCCCTGCACACTGGAGGAGTTTAAATGCACCAACGGGCACTGTGTGGCTCTGCCGTATGTGTGTGACCACAACGACAACTGCGGGGATCGCACTGACGAGTTAGGCTGCAGTGAGTGCCACGACAACACACTCTTGCATGATTCTGATGATGTGGACGTTTTCATTTTTCTGTGTTGAACTGCTCGAGGCCCCTGCAGGTGGACAGAAAAGGTCCTGTTTGGACTGGATGAGAGATGATTCACTCTGCCATTGTTTGATTGTAAAGTAGCTGTTGAATGTGAAAAGAGATAAAAGCTGTTGCAGACGTGTCAGAGACTTTCTGTGTTGTCGTTTGCCAGATTTTGGAGATCGCAACTGTGAGGAGAAGCTGTGTCAGCAGGAATGCACCAACCTGAACGGCACCGGCTACATCTGCTCCTGCAGACCCGGATACATGGTGGACCCAGACAGCACCTACACCTGCCTGGGTACACACACACACACACACGTTTCACACACACACATGCAACCGGAAGCAAATCTCGACAGCAGCGCTCCAGTCAAGCCGTCTGATCTGCAGATAGGAGACGTCTTTTCTGTTCTTCACAATCTCTCCTTGCTCTTTCAGACATCAATGAGTGTGAGGCGTACGGCACCTGCCCTCAGATCTGTAAGAACACCAAGGGTGGCTACGACTGTGAGTGTGCGACCGGCTACCGGAAAGTAGGAAACGGCAACATGTGTGAGGCTGAGGGTGAGAAAAGTCTTTTTTTTTTATTAACAGTGTGTGGTAGACAAGAGAATCATAAACAAATGTGACATAGTAACAGTGTAGGTCAGAGGTTTGATGCAAGCTGTCAGTCAATCAATGAATTATCTGTGAAGTAAGTTCTGTTCTCGACTGCTGTTCTATCAGTTAAATGTCGTGAAAGATTAAGCTGTCGGGTGTCTCCCTCAGGCGCGACTCCCCTGCTACTTCTACCAGAGAACATTCGCATCAGGAAGTTCAACATGCAGGAGGAGACCTACCACGATTTCCTCGAGGAACATGAGCGCATCATGGCGCTGGACTATGACTGGGACCACAACAACACCGGATTGAGTAAGTCCTACTTTGTTAATTACTGCGAGACACAGAAACATTTGAAGAAATGATTTGATAATGTGCTTGTGTTTCATCAGGTATGGTGTACTTCACTGTGGCCAGTAAGGACGCATTACAAGGTGCCATTAAGAGGGCGTATATACCTTCAGTGGACGATGGCAGTAACAACATCGCTGCTGCTGTAGACCTCGGGATCAAGTACATCACAACCCCAGACGGCATCGCTGTGGACTGGGTGGGCAGGTGAGGCTGCACCAACATTACTGGCTACAATATTATTTATCAACTGTTAGCTTAGCCATTTCATGCAGGTGAATCTGATGAGCTTACATAAAGTTAAAAATAATAAATATAGAACTGATAGTTCTTTGATTCCTCTAGGAACCTGTACTGGGCGGACTCCAGGTTGAAGAGGTTAGAGGTGGCCATGTTGGATGGACGCTACAGGAAGCAATTGGTCAAGACCGAGCTGGGCCACCCGTCTGCTGTGGCCATCAACCCGCGACTGGGGTGAGACGGACACGCCTAGATTAGTATCACACTTAAAGATAGTGTAATTAAGGAACTCCTGACCGAATCTGTCGTTTGCTTCTGCAGGATGCTGTACTGGGCCGACCGCGGGGAACAAGCCAAGATCGAATGTTCTTGGCTGGACGGTCAAGAGAGGAAGGTCCTAGTGGATGATAACCTGGGTTGGCCAACCGGCCTGTCGATTGACTACACGAACGGCGACAGAATCTACTGGTCTGACTCCAAGGAGAGCCGTATTGAGTCTGTTCTTCCTTCAGGGGAGGACCGCAGAACTGCTGTCTACCTAGGTGAGCATTAGGAAGGACAGTCATAAAAGAAGCCTACGGTTAAATGTAAGAATAAGAAATCTTTTCCCGAATGTTGATTGTCTTCGGGATTTTGTTCGTAGATGTGAGGAACCCCTTCAGTGTGTGTGTGTTCGAGGACCACGTTTATTGGAGCACTCAGGAGAAAGGCGAGGTGTTCCGGCAGGACAAGTTTGGCGCTGGTGCCAAGACCAAACTGCTGACGGCAGGACCCTGGCTGACCCAGGTGTCAGTTTACCAGCAGCAGAGATACAACTCCATAGCCAGTACGCTGCACTCCGATCATATATTCACACAAACACGTTAAAAAACATACAATTACTTAATAAGATTTAATAATTTCTTTCTTCTTCTCTCTACGTCTCTGCAGTGAAGAATCCATGTAAAGGAACCTGCAGCCACCTGTGTTTGCTCCGCCCGGGAGGCTACACCTGCGCCTGCCCCCAGGGCACCAACTTTGTCTCCGGCAGTGACACTGAATGTGATGCTGGTATGAGAAGACCAGTTTATTACCATCAGTATGCATCATCACATGCTGGGCCTTGGCTGAATTTGCATTACGTAACCTTTGACCTTTATGCAAGAAGTCTGCATTCTGTTTATCACCTTTCATAATGTTGCAGAGAGAAAAACTTGATTTTTAAGCAAAATATGAAAACTACTTAATCACTTAATCGTTTTCATAACGTTGTTCGATATCACAATTGTGGTCCATATGAATCATTCCAGGTTTTGACCCGCCACCCACCATGCCGCCGCCATGCCAGTGTCAAAACGGCGGCACTTGCTACTTTGATGATAACAAGGCTCTCTGCAAGTAAGTCATTTTTTCTTCAGCCATCCCAGAAAGTCCTTGACAGGAGTGGGAACAAAGGTAGCTTGTCATACTGTGATGTCTTAGAAATGTTGTACTCTTCTTATTTGATTGAAAATTCTTATTTTCAATCAAAGGTGTCCTCCAGACTGGAAGGACGAATACTGCCAGACAAACATATATGACGTGGTCACAACATCAAGTAAATCTTTTTTCTATAGCCAGAAATATAACACGATAAATAAAGTTAATATTGTTTCTTTGCCACTGATCCTCTGCCTCCACCCCGTGTGCTCCTGTCTCTCCCTCTTAGTTGCGATAGCCATCGTGGTGACACTAGTGATCCTGGCTCTGCTAGTTGCTCTGGTTTATGCTGCCAGGAAGAAAACTAACTTTGTGGAGATGTTAAGGGACAACATGCCGTCCATGCCGTCCATGCCGTCCATGCCGTCCATGCCCAACCTGTCAGTCTTCAGGTTAGATGGACCAAGATGACATAAGACACATTTTATATCTTTTCTCCGTCACTGTTACAGCTCACAGTCACGTGTGTGTCCTGATGTTTTGTTCAGGAATGGTTCATCTCCAAATGCGTCGGAAACAGAAGTCCCCGAACAAAGACTGAATTCAGACTCGGTCAGTAGAAAAGCAAAACATTCATTCAAGTCAACAGCCGCCAATCATAAACAAACGCCTTTTTATGTAGAAATGTTTTCTAGTCGCCTCATGAATGATTTTTCCTGACACTGTAGGTCCCCTGCATGTCTGTGTCCATGGTTGAGACGGAGGGGAAGAGTTTTGAGAATCCAGGTTACGAGGCTGGAAAACAACCTTTCGCGATGAAGACAGCGCCCGCCACCGCTGCTCCTGATGGAACAAACAAGGTCGATAAACAACCAATGCTTTCCAGCAGACTGTATTGATTTCTCTCCTTTATTTTCTGTCTGTTAAACCATGACACGCTGCACGGTGAACTAGATTCTCTACTCCAAAGACAAACATTGTCAAGAACAAAATTTCCTGTTATCGATTTTTCCTCCTCCGACAATTCACTCTGATTTAATTGCTCTGCTCTTTACAATTTCCTTTATCCTTTCGTTTGAGAACTGCAAACTATAAACAAATGACACTTTATATTCTGAGTCCCTCCCTCTCATGGTGTCTCCTTCCTGGTATGCAGGATAACATCAATAATCCCTTTTATATGGAAGAGGTTCACATAGATGACAAGCCCCCAAGAAGCAAACCAGCTGCTGCCAACAAGGTTGGATTCACATTCATTTCAAAGCTCAGCAACTCTCTCGTTACCTAACAAATGAGAGATTTTATTCTGAAGTGTGATAATATTTTTAGCGTCTCTGTTATCAATAATTTGCAAAGAAAACCCCTTTTGATTTCATTGTTGTATGGTGATAAACTGGTTTCCTTTGGACATCTCAGGAGACCTTCGACAACCCTGGGTACAGCTCAGGGACAGAAGACACATACAACGCCGCTTCCTCCTCACAACCGGCTGCTCCAAGCACACAGGTAACCATGGAGTGGAGCGCTTTTTTTATATTTCAGTGAATCTTTGAGTTCATGTGTTTTGCATATGCATGCACACATATTTTATTAGCTTTTAAAATCATTCTTATTTTTTATTTCCAGCAGTTTGAAGCTATTGGTGATGACAGTTTTGGGTCCTTCAAAAACCCAGGGTACACGGTGAGTCGAGAATGACGGAAAATCTCAGATTGAGTGAGTCGGGGGGAAAAAAAATACTAAAACTCCAGTGAGTGACTAAAAACAGTGGCCAGTCCTTTAGAAAGATTCACTGTTAAATCATGTAATAAACTTTTCAAACATTTCCCAAACTGTCATGCATTTCACTGCATGTCTGAATATTGTATATGACCAATATACGTCGTTAATGCCATTTGCTTTAATTGTGGCATTCTTCTGACAGGAACTAACACACACGTCGTCTCCAGATTCTGAAGTCTGACGTGACCCAAACATGAGAGACGAGAAAGAACCACGATTCAAGACTGAGACTTCCTTCATTCACATCGGAGGATGTAGCGCCGATGAAGGACGTGCACGCTTGAGCGTGCAGAACCTCTTTGACATTGACACCATCAGAGCTGCTTCTTCTCAACTCTAAAACAAATCAAGAGAGTTTGTAAAGAAATGATTATATTTGGTATAATTGCAATGCAGCAATTTTTATGTGAAAATCAAACAAGAAACAAACATAAGACGTATTGAATTACTAAATGCTGGTGTGTGTTGATAATAATACGCTGTTTTGTATCTTTATGTATATTATTTTGATTTTAACAATGTTGAATATTAGATGACAACTATTATAATTGTTTTTTTGTTCAATACAAGTCTGCAGAATTTCAAATAATAAAATCTGATACTAAATACTTGAATATTGAATGAAATATGATTTATTCCTGTCATTTACTCTCTCACACACACACGCATCATTCATCTTGACACACAGCTTTACTTATAGCTTCTTTTGTCTAACTCATACATGATAAAGACCTATCACTATCCTCTCGATGATCTACTGGCTCAGTAGCCATCATCCCAGCTCCTCAGCTCCTGTGTCTGACCCACTGAAATGCTTTGTCATCACCCATCTAGTCACGCAGAGAGACGGAGAATGAGAGTGGGATTCCTTCCTTCACCCTCACCCAATGTCATGAATGTCAGAATTCATCTAGCTCTCCCCTCATCAAACTTGAACAACGAGGGCAGTCTTGCAAGGGAAGGGACAAGAGATTAGTGCAAGAGGAAGTAAAAGGAAGTTAGAGGGAGGAACAAAGACTGGAAACACAGTGATGAAGGATTTAACTGTGACCAGTGTGTTTCTCTGTTGTGGTCCATGATGATTCCTAGTTCATGTTTTTATATTTACTCAAATTGCATCTTTCACCAAAAGCCAAAACATGTGCTGCACCTCTCACTAAGAGGCAGAAGCAGGGAGGGATAGGAGGGGATGAATAGTAATGGGTTTCAGAGGCGGCCTGTGCTGCCTTCATGGACTAAAAAAAAAAATAGAAAAAGAAAGAAATGACAAGCTTTCTACACCAATTAACTTGTCATTGGTTAAGAATGCTCAAGATGTTTTGCAAAAGTGAAATTATGTAGTGACATTGTGTTTTTGGGTAATTTATATTGATGTGAACACCAGGGCAATTAGATTTTCTAAAATGATTATGATTACAACAGCATATTGTTATACTCATGGCAACATTGACGTCATGTAGGCTAATAGTTATTAACTAATATTACAGAATTTTAATAGAACCTATCAATACCTTTTTATTTCTAACAACATTTTTTTTTTATTTTCACAAATACCTTTTTTTACAAGTATTTAACAACAATTGCCTCACTCAGGGACAAGATGAACCTGTTGGGCCCCTGACGTCACCAACAGCTGTAATTGTTGATACTTAGATAGTAAAAATTGCCACAAAAATCTGCTATTTCTGACATTGCTAAAGGTCAAGTGTCCCCCAGACCTTGGTGTTTTGGGGTCCCTCGTCTGCATCCATGGGGACATTTGCACGTTTTTCCCTGTTATTGATACAGTTTAGGTCATAATTCTGAGTCAAAATGTTCTCTTAATTATTATTTCCTAATTTTGTTTTGTAGGATATTTCTAATAATTTATAACATTTCAGTTATGATCTATCTTTTATCCATTATTTTTTTGGGGTCAAATAATATGGTCTCAATGTTCAATATTTTATGTAACACTTAGCTAACATTTGGCTAAATAACACCAAGTTATTTTCAGTAATTATTCCTAGAAAAACACAACACGGTCATCTTGATCATTATAAGCAATACTCAATCGGCCATACATTTACTCCTCATTTCCCCGCTAGCTGATTATTCCAAATTACGACTTTCATCGCGGTACACCTGTGCAGGAGGTAACGCGTCTGGAGTGTCCGAGGAGCACGTGAAGGCAGCATGGAGAGAGCGAGGGCGATAGAAAACTGCCTGACAGAGGGGGAAGGGAAGGGGAGCGATAGATTGGATGGAGCGGGGAAATAAAACCTCACGTGTGTCAGACAGCAAGAGAAAGAGTGAAGAGAGACACAAAGAAGAGAAATAGGAAGCAGGAAAGGAGACTGGGACGCGCTGGAAGAGAAGTGGCCGGGTCGACAGAGGGAAGAGAGACACGCAACCTGAGGCTGAGGAGCCTCAACAAGGTGAAGATGCTTCTTAGTGTGCAGGGACGAAACACAGACACAGGTAGTCGACACATAATGTAGACTAATGCACAACCTACAGTGTTTGTGCACATGCTCAATAAAACGCATGTTCTATTGTAATCTTGGATTTCCTTCACTTGTCTGTGCACGAACCATGTGCAGGTCTGATTGTGCTGCATGTCAGTTGAGGGTGCAGACCACCTGAGATTAACTAATGTAAAAGAGAAAATCGAATGTGCTTGTGCATCATGAGCCATAGATTATTGTCCCTCTGATACACTAAAAGCTAATCGATATTTGCTAAGCACAGCACCTGGTGAGTGACAGGACAGACCTCTGGCTATGGCTGGCTTTGCTGCAAGGTTTGTTTTATGGTTTTTATTGTCTTTCAGGAGAGGCAAGAGAGCTAAATTAGTATTCAATAAAAGGTCAAGGCTGTGCACAAAGATTTCAGTAAACAAAGAGGAAAGGTGCACCAGTGGTGATCTTATGCTGCCATATTTTAGGTAACTGTTGTTAATGGAAGTGGAATTGATTGATAAGAAGGCATGACAGTCTCTGGCCCCCTTTTTCTTGCATTTACACATATAATAATGAGCTCAGTGGGAGTTTGACATCAGCCACCACCAGTCAAAAGCTTCTAACGCTTGGCTCCCGACCAAGCAGACTGGCACTTTGTCAAACATCATGTCAAGGTCTTTGGCTGATGAAAATATGAAATTGCCCTTTGAAAGAGACGCTGGCTGCTCTGCACAGTGTGGACTCCGTCAGCCAGACACGGAGCAGCGGAGGTTCCAATCTCTCGACACTAGAAGTGCAGGATGGCTTCACTCTTCATCCTGCTGTGTCTTAGAGTGGGCGCGTTGAAGGTGTTTTGAAGTCATGTTCATCTTATAAGCCTCTTAAGAGCCTTATGGCTCCTGACCTCCTCTGCACTGCGTTATTTAATTTCAGGCATTTCCAACTGTAAATCTCAAGAAACCGGATGTTTTGTTTTTACGGGATTATATATGTCATCATTATTGTGTCATGCTTCTACCCAAACAACTTAATAGACCTAATTTTTTTTGGATGCCGACCCCTTAATACAGAGTTGTGTTTCCATCTCTTGCATTTATTTTCTGGACCATTACCCCTTAACCAAACATTAACTTAACCATACCCTTAACCTTAAAGTTTCAATTTGTACCTCATTGGGACCTGCGTTTTGTTCCTAAAAGGGAGGCGAGCCCCCACAATGTGGTTGTGTAAACCTATTTTCCTCCCCAAATACCTGATACACACAAACACAGACACACACACACGCACAAACACACACACAACCAGTGTTGGGCAGATGGTATTATCTGTGTGTTTGGCGACCTCGCCCCACTCTGTCTCTCTCGAGACCCGTCCAACAGCAAATGAGTCTGGCAAACAGGTGGCGTGCGTGCATGTTTGGGAGTGTGTGTGTGTGTGTGTGTGTTAGTGTGTGTGTGTGTGTGTGTGTGTGTGTGTGTGTGTGTGTGTGTGTGTGTGTGTGTGTGTGTGTGTGTGTGTGTGTGTGTGTGTGTGTGTGTGTGTGAGAGTGTGCGTGTCCGCGTGTGTGTGTGTGTGTGTGTGTGTTGCAGCGAGCTCTATCCGAACCGGTTGACGCCGGTGTCCAAGCCCCTGCTGAGCAGAGACCAGGCAGCTGTAAGCCATAACTGAAATATGCAAGCGAGGTGGAAACCTTCCTCTGACTTCAAATAAGCACATCTTGTTTTTGACCCAAACATTCCCAACAGTTACAATTCGGGAGCGAGCAGAAGATATAATATTTAGGAGGATC
>CAAKHC010004469.1:18960-37877 GCA_901007825.1 Macroramphosus scolopax | reverse complement strand
CCCCGGGAGCACACACACACACACACACACACACACACACACACACACACACACACACACGTCAGCGTCGTTTCATAAAGGCGACACACGTATAATCCAAATAATTACAGGTGCTTTGTTTCCCCGACATGACTAAAGATGGTGATTGTAGCTTTTATTTCTTTTTGAATTGCAATAGCATGTCAGGTATTGTGAAACAGATGCTATCTGCATCAGAAGAAGATAAGATGTGTGTGACGCGTTGGACACATTTGGATGCAGCCTAACTCCTCCTGACATTTGCCACAGACAGTCAGCCGCCGCCGACTTTATCGTGAACCTGTGAGTGATTTTCTTTTGGCAGACAAAGAGTTTCACGGCATCTCAGGAAATGCACACCTGAATCTATTACTTTAAACCATAAAATAGTGGACGTGTCTCTACTTTCATCTGACTGCAGCTGTGGACGAGTGAGGCGAAGATATATGGACACAAGTCAGATTTAACTTGGGCGGACGGGTTTTGCGCCGCGGATGATCCGGCTGCCAGG
This sequence comes from Macroramphosus scolopax, assembly GCA_901007825.1. Lineage (NCBI taxonomy): Eukaryota > Metazoa > Chordata > Actinopteri > Syngnathiformes > Centriscidae > Macroramphosus > Macroramphosus scolopax. The sequence continues at coordinate 37,348 of CAAKHC010004469.1, read as the reverse complement.
ATGTTACATTGACGGATGAATTCAGCATCAGAGGAGCCTGCAGCTTCCACACAGGATGTAATGATAACTGACCTCGTCATGTTTTAGGAGTGGGAATCATTGGAAGTGTAAATGCGTGTCCAGCCAGCTTTCTGACGGTCGCTCACTTTCAGCAACTCTATAAGGAACATAGTGAACAGGAAGTGTGTGTGTTTGTATGTGTGTGTGTGTGTGTGTGTGTGTGTGTGTGTTTTTGTGTGTTCCTGCAGCCGAGACAAAAACCCTGACTCAGCAGTTACTGTTGTCGTCAAATTAATTGAAGCCTGTTGTACCACAGCACAATGAGTGTGTGTTTGTTTGTGTGTGTGTGTGTGTGTGTGTGTGTGTTTGAGCGAGAGAGAGAGAGAGAGAGAGAGAGAGAGAGAGAGAGTCGTGTTTAATGAGCTTGTGAATAATCCTCAGCAGTTCATCACATGAATGGATGAAGTTAGCCCAGCGGATTTTAATTAGCTACATCCTCCATAGAGAAACCCGTTGGGATCAATTAATAACATCCGTGCTATATAATGAACCAGAAGGGAGTCAGGACTTTCCCTTTTTCCTGGATATTTAATAATAATAATTTAATAATGATATAATAGTGATGATTATATTTATTCAAAATCCATATTACAAAGTGCTTTTAAGGAAATAAAAGACAGTAAAATCAGGGACGACTCTCTGGAAGAAGAAGAGACTTAAAGTAGATGACTGACTCAGCCGACCTGTCTTCTTCTGGCAGATCGTTCCCGCTGAAGGATCTCAAAGAACATAGGAGGTCAGAGATGTACCAGGGAGAAAGGCCATGAGCAGCCTTAGAATCTATTCTGAAACATACTGGGAGCCGGTTGAAAGAGGCTACAAGAGGAGTGATGTGATGTTTTTTTGGGGTTCTGGTTAAAAGCCTGGCAGCGTAGTTCTGTTCAGTCTGGAGTTGATCAATAGATGTTTGGCTCAGGAGGGTTTAAAGGTTGTTGCAGTGATTCAGGTGTGATGAGATGAAGGCATGTTTTGTGTGTGCGTGATGTGTATTCACATAAGTTCTGATCGAGTGTATTATAACTATTATATTAAGGAGATATTTGGGCTCCGATGTAGTAAACAAAAGGAGACATCCACTCTGAACAGGATGATAGTGATGCTGACGTCTTACCTTTTTTTTAGTGAGTGTGAGAAAAGTTCAACGTGTAAACTGACTGACTTGTTTCGATGGCAGCGTCCAACATGCAACAGAAAGCTCCTTTTTCTCCGCTTCCAGAAAAATGAGCTAAATAATTTCCTTTGCCAATAATTCTCATTAACAGCGCAGCCAGATTTATAACAACATTCCAGACGAGGTTCTTCCAGCCAAACCGAAGGAAAGCAAAAAAGATCCTAAGCAGCTGCCGAAGCTCTGCGGAGGCTTAGATGTGTGTTGACTCATCCTGAAAGCGGTCCTGTATAGCTGAATGGATGCCACATTGCTTCGTCGCTTTAATGTCATGATGCAGTTTTATGGCTTTAACTTTGGCCCACTTAGATTTAAAGTGGTCCTCTTGCAGTTAAAGAAAGTCCCAGTCCTTTAATAACCCTGCACCATCACGGCCAGAGAAACACCGTGAACAAAAGAAAAGCTATAGTTTGTTAATCCTGTTGATGCATGAAATACCTCTTTATATATCTGTTTCATGTTATTCTGACCCCACGACAAAGATTCGCTCCGAGTGACGAATATCTAAGAAAGTCCCCTTAAGTTATATAATAGGTTATTCACAAAGCTTCTCCGCCCTTTAAGAGAGCTCCCGAAACTGTAAGTACGGAGGAGGACTTATAGTTAAACATGAAAGAGGTTGGAGAAATATCCCCCAAACGCCGAATGACAGTTATTGAATTGATTAGATCGTGCCGAGATCATGTTTGTGGTTGATCTCATTAGAGATGCGCTCACATCTGCCGCCCAACGCAGAGACGCCGGGGATGAAAGTGATCACAACGTATTTGATATCTGGCACTGAAGACTTGAACTCGCAACGTAGAATTAAAACGACCAGAATGGTAAATAAACATTTGAATGAATGTGCATCAGCCCTTCTGTGTGTCCTCGTCCCGCCCCCCCCCAGGTGCCCCAGGATGAGTGGGGGGGTTACCCCGGCGAGAAGGACGACGAGATCCCTTGTCGCCGGATGCGGAGCAGCAGCTACGTTAAAGCCATGGGGGACGAGGAGAGCGGAGAGTCGGACTCCAGCCCCAAGACGTCGCCTCAGAAGCTGGTGCGGCCGGACGCCCTGGTGAAGGCCATCATCAGACCCAGGGACCTGCTGGACACTCAGAGGTACTACACATGCAGCTTCACTACTTCATCGTGTCTTTTGCTTCCTTTTCTTTCATGCATGACCTTGTTCATTTCTCCATGCTGTGAAGGCGGAGGGCGAAGAATGTCAGTGTTTATGGTTCTTAACAGCCTGTAATGCTGAAGTGTATTTATGTGCCGTCCACCTGAAATACCTCAAACTACTGAAAGGATAAACTTGACATTCATTGGTTCTCAGAGGATATCACCTAATGATGTTGGTGCTTCCGTGACTTTTCCTCAAGGACCATCGTGACGCAGACATTCTTCTTGTTAGGGAAATTTATGGACTCCTGTGACATTTGGTTTCCCCCAGAATGCATTGTAATAACTCTGCTGTTCCCATAACTTTTCATTCGGGCCATCGTCAAGTCAGATGACATTCCCAGCATCAGCTAGTTTGTCTTAGCAAATCGAATTAGCATCCCAGCACATTAAATTAATATACTTATTGTGGATTGTAGACATGATACCTGCTTAACATCAGCATGTCGTTGTGTCATTCGGCTACTTTGGCTCCACCAACCTCCACTACATCAGTGTCAAGCACTCGCTCGTTAGAATCTCCACATTCACGTCAGAGTCTTCGACCGTAGGAAAGTGTTCGATGTGTCCTCGGGAAACGGATGCTTTTGTTTCGGTGACTTGGCAGCGGAAGAAAGCACATAAGAGGATTACATGACGGGACGATCTGAAAGACAAGGTCAGGAGTAGAAAAACAGGAGGAACGACTGTGTAAGTCACAGCGATAACAGATCCACCAATGAAAGGCAGCGGTGTAATGCTCCAATCAGGAGGTCAGGTTGTCCACCGAGGTGCTTGTTTTACCGACGTGTATATTAAAATCATGTCCCTGTCGTAATGTTTGTGTGTCACAGGATTGCCTGAGGTCTGTGCTCTCCGGTCGTCCTGCTGACAGCAGACAGTATACACAAATAACAAGAAGGATTTTTGTGAAACTTGAAGAAGTGGTGGAGCACCAAGGAAGAGCCCATTCACTTTTTAAATGCTTTCATTTATTTCCCTGGAAATCGAGCACAATCTTGACGAAGATCTTTGCCCCCCTGTTGCCCTTCTAGTCGAGTGTTGTGTCGGCTGCCTCTGTGTTTGCTCCAGTGGTACCTCAAACCCAATCTCCAGCTTTATTTCCTTCATTTAAATCCTGGCTCACTTGAACATGCAACTCGTGGCCTTTTTCTCTCCATTGTTTGTTCCTTTACAGTCTTATGGTGGTTCAACATTTCATTGTTATTGTTCTTCAGAAAGCAAATTATTGCATGGTCTTGTCATTTTCAGAGGGTCGCAGTGTGAGGAATAAATATTGCTTTTATTCCTTCCCTATAAGAGATCTGTTCCTCTTTGTTCACTGCAGAATGTAAAAATAATAAGCAAGGATTCACAAGACTGCTTTAACACCCGAATGTCCAAGACAGGTTTTTTCATTTCAAACTCAAACTGTCTCATCTGCCTTGTACATGTGAGTTCAGTTAATACTCAGAGTTCTACTGTGTGTGTCACCTCCTGGATGGGAACTGGAAGCTGATATAAGCAAACATCCTGAGTTGAGGTATCAGAACCAGAGAGTGAGAACTAAATGAATAAATACATTCATACAGTGGTCGAGCATTTACAACTTTAGCTTAAAATAAATGTGAATTTGTTGTTTTATTAATATTATTAATGATGCAATAATAATTGTAACTTTTTTAAACCCATTTCAAAAGCAAGTTACACTGATTTAATTATTCAATAATTCATTATATACCAATATTAAATTAATTTTGATGCTTTAAAAAAAATTATTATCAGGTTGTAAAATACAACATTTGACTGATTTATCGTGCAACAAATGTTAATTTCTTAATTTGGTTTAGTTTCTTCTACTCCCATCTTATATCATATACCTGTATATATTATACATCTAATTCTGTAAAATGCATTCAAACCACGGCCACTTTAGCTCAGTTAATCGATTACACATGCAGATCATTCAGTTAGGTATGTTAGATTGGATGTAATGACGTCTCTGCACACCCCGATCACACCGGGCTGGATGGAACTGACATCAGACTCACTTGCTCCAGCAGTCGTGTGTTTTTTTTAACAGCATGAAAGATGGTTTCTTCTTGAAGACATATGTATTTTATTGTGGAAGCCGACATCCTTTCAGACCTGCAGCGTAATACTTTGACCAGGGCCAGGCGAGTCGGGAGGGAGGGGGGACGTGTCCCTGAACATTCTAACATTCAGAATGTCTGTTTCATTCTAAAATAGGAATGAAACATTCCTTTTAAAAAATGAGTTGGAAGACCGCCACTTGAGCAGGAGGATGATTTCATTCCGGTAATGATATTGGTTGGATGCTGGAGTTATATGCGAGCAGGGGATCATGGGTGTTTTACAGCAAAGGTCAGGGAGAGTTTGAGAAGGAGGCGTAATATCATTCCTAACAGCTTGAACCTTATCAGAGAAACTCTTCGCATTTATCAACAGAGGGCTCAATAAAAAGTGGAGAGGGGTTCGTGGTGTTGCTGATTATATCAAAGAGGCGTCTGGAGTCATGTTTATGTTCGGCTATAAGATCCGAAAAATAATCAGCGCTTGCAATTTGACATGCCAAGTTAAAGCGTTTTACGAGATCCTTCAGCCTCTCAAGACGAGTGGAAAGTTTTGTAGCCCCTCTATTTGCGTTTCTGCTTTATGGCGAGTTCCTAAATGGATATCGTCGTCACGGCTGAGGAGATGTCACCGGCTCTTTAAGCCTAACAGGAATAGTATTGTCTTAAATATTAGCACAGCCGATGGTTTCACTGAGTGAGCTGAGCTGGAGGTCAGAGGCGTCCGATGCTGGACAAGAGTCACCTTCTGAGGGTGAATTGTGCATCACAGCTCCTGGTCCAAGTAAGTTCATGGGTCAGACACCCCGGCTTCTCTGGATTGTATGTTGTTCAGTAAACAACAAGAAGATAAACAGAACTTCAGCTGGAGATCAAACAAGATTGAAAGAGTCACACCTCCATTAAAAGCGCCGCTCGTGGCAGCATGCATGTACGTTCAAACAGCCAGGGATCATTCGTCTTCTACGAAACCTGCAGTTGACAAATAATCTTTGTTGATCCTTTCCAGGCAAAAGGTAAAAACAGCGTCAGATGAGGCAGCAGGGGAGGCAGCTTCCTCTTCCGAGACGTCTCCAGAGAGCCATTAGGGGGACGGGGAGCGGGACCGGTACAGCACTGTAATGGATGAGATATAGAATTGACTATATAAAGTGAATCAGAGGAAGAATGCAGGAAACACTATGACTGTCCAAGATTGTTTCCCTAAAAAAAAAACAACACATGCTTGAGCACAATGTGAGTAAAGCCTATTTCCTCTCTCCTCCGCAGTGCCTCTTCTAATCAAGAGGGTTCGCTGGACTGTAGAAATACACATCCCCAGCTTGCTCGGGGATTCTGCATAAATCCCGGCCTGTGTGTCTGTTGTGCTTCTGCTCAAATGCACGTGAAACAGATTATAGACGTTATGCCACGATTGACCTTGTGCGACACACCTGAAGAATGTAAGGTCGAGACATCCACGTACATGACTGACACGATGTCACATCATCATCATCTCCGCTCGTTACCGTCCGGCATCGCTTCTTTTCCTGTTAGCAAGGAAACCGCAGTGGGTATCACCCAAAGAATCCCCCTAACACACAGTACTAGTGTTTGTCAACCTGACCCCTGCTTGTGCACACACACACACACACACACACACATACAGACAAACAGAATTAATGATTGCAGGAGATAGAAGCAGGGAAGCCAACATCTGGATCCAGTATTATTAGTCATAATAACTGTGCATCCTTACAAACATACCAGACGTTCCTACCCGGTGGATTTATAATGAGAAATCGAATGTTATGGACTTGTGATACAACCACCTTTTTTAACAGCTCCTTTGGAATATGACGTGATATACGAGGTAGCCACAGTGGCGTTTTTTTTTTTTTCTTGCAAAAATGATTATCCACTTTGAATAGCTGTAAATGGTGAATGATTTACGAGCACGCAACAGCAAGCGCTATCATTTGGCGTTATTGTACTCCAAGGCCCCTTTGAATAATGACCCTCCACAGCGGTTATGCTGAGACTATGCTTGGCTCCGATGAAAGGAAGGTATTGACCGGCGTGGATGAGGCTGTGCGGTCGGCCTCGGAGTCCACCGACAAGCAGCAGCAGCATTATTGAGTCCGGAAGAGCAGCTTTGTTGTTGCATTCATTTCAAACACCAGGAGTGTCCCCAAGGGTGTCATTACTGAGGAGTCCTGATACTCCCCGGAACCCTCTCTAAGAATGCCATAATGCGGTATCTTTCCTCTTGGATTTAAATGGAGGTCTCTCAGCAGTTGGTGCTGTATCTGTGTTATTGTGCTTCCTCTGTTCTCAGGGTAAGAAGTGTGTTTCAGACTCCCCCCCTCACTTTGCTTTCGCAGCATGGCACTAACACATTACAGTTATAATGGTTGCACATGCAAGATTTCATATTTTCTTGCAATTAGTTGAACAATAGTTCCCCGACGTAAGACAGAGATAAACGGATGAACACTTCTCAGTTGAAGCTAACATCAGTTTTTTAAAGGTGCAACTGATGACAAAAGATTTAACCCGCTGCTAATTGTCGTTAGCTCCATGAGCTGGTTGAAGACTCTTTCCAATGTCTCTTGTTATTTTGGTATAAAGGAGGATCCTGTGAAAGGATTGCAAACATGCACTTAATTGCAGCATTGGTGCTGCATGGCATGACAGCTGGATACTTTTAGATTTATACTACTGTATGATTTTATCCTTCAGGGAAAACTTCCCTGAATTCAATAAAGGATAGGAAAGAGCATCTACCTTTAACTACATGTTTATATGGTAGAATTTTGAATGTTCACAATAAATCTTAGGTTACAACAGATAAACAAATGTGTCTCATGCTGTTGCTCTTTTATTTTGGTTTTGGGAAAGGCGTTTTAAAAAGACACCACCCTCCAAAATGCTTTAGATGCCAAGTGCAGCTCGTACCGCGGCCTCGTGCACACGGCCTCGTAATGCTGATAAATCTATAGCCTGACAAAGCTGCTGTGCTGTACACTTGCTAAGCATTGATTTGATCATCTCTGTTCAGAGGACGGGGTTTAGCAAACTGTCAATAACCACAACGTGACAGGAAAGGTGAAAGACTGTGGAGTTCAACGTTTCCGCAATGTGGAGCATCAATCATTCGGTTTGACAGTTTGTGTTTTATTTAACGTTTTGAACCACCCACGTGGACGAAGGCCTTTACATGAACCTGACTTTGGATTAATTTAGACACAGTTTGCATTAAAAGGTTTAGACATCCTGAATGTTGGTTTTGCACGACCTTGCAGGTTTGAATTTACATGAATGCGTCATGTCAGCCGTCAAGGGTAACGTTAGCCGCCAAGCTAACAAGAGCTAACGACCAAACAGATGCCTCACAAATATTTTTTCCCTTTGGTGATGCTGCCTTCAAAATCATCCATTCTGGACACAGTTTGAATGAATCTCAGCGGACAGGACACAGTGACAAATGTTCCTTGATGAGTCATCGACGTGATAAATGTCATGTGACCAATTTCAAACACCTTCAGTGGACTGTCAGATTGTTCGGAAGGGGGTCGTCAGTGTTCGTTCTCCTGCTGTGATAGCTGCTGGTAACCGTTCAGAAGAGCTACTGGTGATGCAAGTGCCACGTAGCACGAGCGCTCTCATGCCATTACGCTTCATCGGGCATGTTGGGATGGAATTAGATTGGATTCATGACAGACAAGTTGGATTCCCCCCCTGCACTTGTAGTAATTTGATGTCCTGCGGGGGCATTCATTTGGGCCGAACACAAATTTGACAGCAGCGGCTCCCTGAAGCGAATCATGTTAACGTGAGAACAGGCTGTCAGGTTGTGTCACCTCCCTCCATCTTTTCTATCTTTCAAGCTCCCCGTCAATCCGGCGGTTGTCGGGCTCGCCCGGTCTACAGAACACATCGCAGTTCATTCAGCTGGAAGGAAAGTTCGATGTCAATGATTGTTTTAATTAATAGCCATTGACGCTGCCTCCACCCACAGACCCTCTACAACTTCCCTCTCGGGCTCTGTTAGTTGCAGAGTTAACGATCATGATCCATTAAATATGAATCAGCATTTTTTTTTTCTGCCCAGGTAAGAACTGCCAGGGATGTTTAAGGAATGTCTTAATGATAACGGGAACTGAATGACGTCAAATTTCAGCATCAGCATGCCGAGTCTCTGAGTCAATATATGTCATGTCTGATGACCGGTCAGCGTGCACAGATGCACATCAACAGATGACAAGTGTCTCCAGCTATGTAACTTCCGTTCAAGTGACTGTGGCCACGCGTTTAATCGCCACAAGCTTTTACCAATTTGTAAAATAACATATTTAATAGCTTTATGAGTTGCTATAATGAATCAAACCGGCAAAGCTGTTCCTTATTCAACAAGAAGTACTCACTCTTTCAGAATCACACTCATATTTCTCCCTCTGATCTCAAGGTCAAATCCATTGATTAGATCTTTTGTCACACACAGTCGGCCTCACATTCTGTTCTCCAGACCTCCACGGTGAATATAACTTTTACGTCAATGGCAAAGACGGATCGTTTTGGTCTCCTGTTACACAGTTTCTTATTCCAAATGGGTGCAAAATTGTGCAGAGCTCATAATCTATTAGAGCCTGATTCAAACAGACTAGATTTGATCTTGTCAGCTGACACCTTGAATAACTTTCACTGGTCAGGGGAGAACTTTTATTTATTGTTGGACTCAATCAACTGTGTTGTGTAATCAACCACAGGGCGAAAGAATGTGTCGTGTATGATAGAATGGAAGTGTTTTTTTTTATGTGCAGCACTTCATCTTCAAGTGTTTTCTAAACGTCTTTGGTCAGTGATGGAGGTCAGTGTGTGTGTGTGTGTGTGTGTGTGTGTGTGTGTGTGCACTGATTGAAACTCCTAATACACTCTTCATCGCGTCACCTGTGTGTCCGGACATGTTCCATTTAGAGGACATTACCTCGACCGGGCAGACCAATCAAACGTTACAACATTCTTCTACTTTTATCATCACATAAAGGCCCGTGTCGGTCATATTGTTTCATCCGAATGTTTGTAGCACTTTGGTGAGAAAACCCGAGCAAACAATCCGTGCAGCGAATATTCCATACGACGCCAGTTTCATTGGACTTGTGCCCGGTGAAGTCTCATCCATCCAATTCCCACTTGTGGGACCCAGTAACTGTGTTTTCTTCTCTACCCACAGCTCTTACCGCCTGGATAAAATCAACAGTGACATGCGTAACTACATCACCAATTTCGCTGCAGACTTAAGGTGAATACAGGATCAGTGCCTCCCGTTACCTCTCTGTTGCAGCCATGTTGCAGTGGTCAGATTTCAGAGCCAGCTGGCCCGCTGCCATGCTGACATACTCAATATGGACGCCTCAGAGAGCAAACACTCAAGACCAGTCAATGAGAGGTCACCTGGGGCAATCTGCTCGATCTGCCGAAGCATAATGCAAAGTTAAAAACACAACGTAGAAATGATTTGATTCACAGGATACCAACTTACAGTAGAACCAAATGACTTTGATGTACACCAAAATGAAAGCAGCGTAGCTCGTTTGAAAAGTCCAATCAGATAAATGAAGTTTTACATCTCAGCTTTTACCGCTTCATTCAGATTTAATGTCGCCTCGGCTCCCTGATGTCTTGGGATGTTTATAAAGATATTATGACTTTTTCAAATATGCAGAGCCTCTCCACAGACTGAGATTATGTATTGACAGTCTTAATCACACTGACATTTTCTTTTCCTGCCAAACACAAGCGTTTACCTCCTATAAAAAGCTCAGAAACTGCTTGCTCATCCCCACCTGCCAACCCGAAATAGATCTGAACCTTTTTTTTTTTTTTTTTTTTATCGCCAGTGTGACTCACATAGAATCTTCCTCTATGTCTTTTAAACTTATCTTGAATATTTCTACCCTGCTATGCTTCTCTGAACAGCTCTCCTGCCCTGCTTGGTGAGCACATTTAATTGATGCGCCGGATATCTGGGTGCTCTCTGAAGTGCTGGCTCACTAACTAGCTCCTGATTTGCATTTCCCTCATTTCCAAGCATTGATTGGATGTTTCAGCACAACATAAATCGATCCGCCTTTTTTAAGGACAATGGTGGACACGTCAATGTGGTGAGGGAAGAGAGATCGGGTCTCTTCTTGTGGGAGGCGATGTCATAACCAGTCTCCCTCTCAAGTTCAGGTTGTCCAGAGGAAAGCCAGTGCCTTAAATATTACTTTTTTTTTCCACCCGTAGTCGCCAATCAACTTGCATGATTAATTAAATAAATATGGAATTAACTTGTTTCAGCACTCTAATTGCAGGACTGATTGTCTTCTTCTCTCTCGGTTCAGTCAGAGCTACCACTTGCAAGCCGCCATGCACCCGGGTATGGCCCTGGATCCCTCTGCGAACTACAACTCTCCCAAGTTTCGCTCCAGGAACCAGAGCTATATGCGGGCCGTCAGCACCCTCAGTCAGGCTAGCTGTGTTAGCCAAGTAAGCCAGGTGAGTCTTCACCTTTCCAGGCGGGAAAGACCTTGAAATCCGACCTGTGGTGAAGCGCAGCACCACAAGGTGGAGTTTGTCCAGTCTTAAAAGCTCAACGAAACCCATACCAATCATCCTTAGAATCAGATGGTTATCTGACAAGTCGGTATCATTACTCAATGATTGTGGGATTATAAGTGCACTAATCAAGACATGCAGCAGCAAAAGGAAGCTGCCCTCCAGTGCGGCAAAATGATATCCCAGGCTACAGTTTAAGAAATGTTTAGTCATTATGAGAACACAGTCTTTTGCCCCTTTGCCTATTGTAACCTGTGCGATCCATTTAATTGCAGCAGCAAGCCTCCACTCCAGTGGAAAATGACCAGAAACAAAACATTAGGTTTTCCAACGAATTAGTTCCATTATCCTTGATAACAAAGAATAACCTCTCTTGCTTAATGATGGAGAAAAGCGCGCTGACAGCTTCTGTTCCTCACAGGTGAGCGAAACCGAGATAAACGGCCAGTTTGAATCAGTCTGCGAGTCCGTGTTCAGCGAGGTGGAATCTCAGGCCATGGAGGCGTTGGATTTACCCGGGTGCTTCCGGACCCGGAGCCACAGCTACCTGCGAGCCATCCAGGCTGGCTACTCCCAAGATGACGACTGCATCCCTCCCATGGCCTCCACTCTCACCTCAACCATCAGATCCACCACCGGTAAGGGCCATCGGCCTTTATATTCCTTTTCTCTACACAATATGTGACATCCTGTATGTTTTTTTTGGATCTTCGTTTGCTTGTCAAATTGATACTAGAGGCTGATACTTGATGGATATATAATTGTTTTAACTGCCAAACAGCTTCATATCCTTGCATGAATCCTTCGTGTATGTTTCCATTGTTTTTGATGGATGGATGATTACGGTTGTTACAATTTGTGAGTCGTGCAAGTTCATTCCTCTGTATTCTGGACACAGTGCCTCATCTGCTCATCCATTGGATGCATCAGAGAGTAAAGCTATGAACCCTATTGAAAATTGCAGAAGGAAATTATCTGTCAAGACAAAACAGGACCTTTTTTTTTTTCTCCACTGCATTTCTTTCAACACTACATTTGGATATGTGGTTTTGTTTTATGATGCCACATGGTGCTCACATCCACAGTTATTGTAAACTGGGCAAAGGAATGGGACTACTTGTAAGCCCAGTTTACTCAGTGCGAACCTGGGTACTGCCTAGTCGAGGCTGACAACTATTATACCGGCTTTTGAACGTCACTCTGTTCAGTCACATATCACTTCTACAAACTTGTTCCAATAAATCTAGAATTACTCAGCTGACACATGCGATTATTTCTGAAACGGAGGCTTGATTATAAATTGAAAGCTGCTGCTGGTTTCAACAATTCCCATGATTGCTGGATTCACAGAGGAAATGATTCGTCCAAGTACAGATGAAGAATGGGGGCAGCAAAAGAAGAAAAAGTGTCCGGACAAGAAGCCTAAGCTGATTCCTCTTCTTCCCACACAGCGGCAGTGGAATTTAATAGGGAGGGTTAGAGGTGTGGACATCTGGAGATGTGTTTATGATCAATAAATGTTTGCTTACACTGCTTTCTCAGTAAATATTTCTACGTTTTAGGGTGCAGAATTTGGCATCTGATGGCTTTCGCCACTATTTTGGACAAGGCAGAACTTGAAATGAATTGGACCTCACATTTTCAATAGGGTTCATACTATACTTCCTGATTGATGGGAAAAAAAAGGTTCGGAAGCTTTGCTCATCTTTGCCTCTTTTCATTGCACAAAGTACACATTTCTTTCTCAAAGGAAAGCAGAAAAGCATGCATAATTGTCCTTACACTTCATTGATTAGAAAGACTGTCCTTTCTCTGCGATGTGTTCTGGGAGGATTTTCCGCTTTGTGCATTGAAAAGATGTTAAGACTGCATGCGACAAATTAAGGTTGAGAAGGCAGTGTAAACCATCCACAGAAATGAGTCAAAATGGGAGTGCTCAAACACACTGGTAATGATTCAAGATGCTGAGAATTAGAATTCTCGTACACATTTTTTCGTATACATCTACAATATGCAGATAAGCAAATCAGGGCTATAATAATAACAATAGTATTTAATTGTTGTAGAGTTCTGCTGTTATCTTATTTTGACTCATGGCATTAAGTGCATGACTTGATGTGACTTCTTTGTGGCAATAAAAAGCACATTCTCTCCAGCTGCTCACACCTGTGGTCATATGACAAATACATATTTACATTTGTCTTCCAGACAGAAATTATGTGCAGGAAGACTCTTGTTTGCCCGACCAGGCCAGTGTGCATGAGGATTTGGCAGACACTGCCCCTTTGGCTCACGATGATCTAGGCTGCCCCATCAGAAGAGACAGGCTTTACCAACGAGATAGCATGGTAGCTACGGCAAAACCTCTGTCGGGACCACCGATTTCTCCAAGCCTCTTCAGACCCCCCAGGACTAGCGCTCCAGAACGGCCATCGCCAAAAGCCATTCAGGCCAGCATCAAAGAGTCAGCTACCCTGGCTGCAGCAATCAGCATGCAGTGGAAGGAAGAGGTGTCGGCCATGCGCAGAGAGCTGGCTGACCTCCGGAAGGATCTGTGTAAAGAGCTTCGTGCTTTCAACAATAATTTCAACACATTTACGCAGCATTACAACACATGGTCTCCCCAAGGTGCTAATACGGCCGCCGGGGAAAGTTCAGGCAGGGGGGCTGGGGCAGGGGTGGGTGCAGCTGCAGGAGGATGTGGGACCTCTGGTACCAATAGAGGGACTGGAGGAGCTAGAGAGAAGAAACCAAGAGTATCCAAAGTGTCTGTAGGAACCCAGTCCAGAAGCAAGGTGTTGGTTCGGCAAAGCACTGCCGATGCAGCTGTCAATTGTCCAGAAGAGAAGGAGCTGAGGAAAGGGTCCCGCCGAAATCTGCCGAAGCAGCTCTCCATGGACCCAAGCATTCTCGCCTGTCCTCAATCAATGTATGTGGAAAGTGCCATTCCACTTTCTTTGGATCCAATAATGCCATGGTCTGCCAGAGCGGTCCAACCAGAGGCGTTAGAACTGTCTGATGTGCCCCCCAGAGGTAAACCAGATCCGAAGCTCACTGACCAATGTGTGCTGATTTCATGTGATATGGTTACTTATGAACCGGTCACCGATGATGGTACAGTGCCACTTTCATCGGAAGCAGCTGTTGAGATGACAGCGGAACCACAAATTACAACCGCTCCACAGCCAGCCAATACAGACCCGGCTAACGAGCATTCAAGTGCTGAACCACCTCACTTGGATGATGTGAAATCCCAAGACTTAATACCTGAAAGAGAAAAGATGCACCTACCATATCCTGTCCCCGTTGTCACCGTGTCTCCACCAGAGGAACTTGATTATGACGTCACATCCGATTCAGAGTTACCGGATCCCGACATCGGGGACGAGCCAGATCCAGAGGCTCAAAACCCTTCAACTGTGTGTTCAGCAGAGGCAGGATTAGAAGATCCAGATTCCACAGAACCCACAGATTTAGATCCAAAACCATCAGACGTACCTACGGTGTCTACATTCGTCTCCGTTGATGAAAGCATATCTTCAGTCTATGAGGCACCCCCAATCGATCTTGATATTGTGATGCCATGTAACATAGCGACAGACAACACATGTCCATTCATCGTGGTGTCAGAGTACCTTGACCCAGACTCTCCAATTGACAGCGATACGACAAGTCCAGACCCCATTGTTACCTTTCCAGATTATCCTTCTGATCCTTTCCCAGAAATGCCAGACTCAACCTTTGCTTCCAGTTCAGTGCAAACTCAACAAAACAGTGAACCAGAGTTTGAAGACTCCGAGTGGCCACCCCTTCCAGAGCCACTGGACACCACCCCTATATATCACGCAGACCTGGTCCACTTTGACTTAGTCATGCTGACTTCCTTAGATCAAGATGATCTGGACTCAGTGTTCATGGACGCTGAACCGGAGCCATTTGACATAAGCCTTGACTCTCTATCTAATTTAGATTTACAATCACCTGTCTACCAATCAGATTCTCCGGGTTCACCACTACCCATTGATGACACTGCCCCACTTTGCCACATGGATCCTACAGAGTCACCTGTATCCATCAGTTTGGATCCGACATTAGAGTATTTCTTATCCCACATGCCTCAGGATGGATCCTCAGTATCACATAAAGCACCACTACCACAGGTCACTGTCACAGTATCCCCTCCGAGTTCAGTTTCCCCTGATACATCCCTGGAAATAGACTTTGGCCCGACAAGTCCTGCACCTGATCCGGCTTCACCAGATCCGTCGCAGTCCGATCTGCAAGAGACCGCGGTACCCTCATCGGACCAGGCGTGCAAGACACCAGACGACGCGATAGCAGAACCACTTGAATGTATGGATTCATCCCAGGGGTATGAAGGAGGACTGAAGGAGGAGAAGAGCCAAGGCAGTCCAGAGAAGTCGTCATGTGAAGAGGCCTTTCTGTGGAACCGGTGGCAGAGGAGAACTCAGAGGAAACAACCAGTGCAGAGGAGTGGCAGTGTGGAACTGTGGAGCGGGAGATACGAGTACAACAGTGCTGAAATCACATACGTATCTCTCACCCTGTGAGCTCATACCTCATTCTCAGCAGACAAAATGTAGCCCAAAGTATATATACAACTCATGGTTTATAGCTTCCAGTGTGCTGTGGAGAACATGCAGATCTGAAGGTCAAGTGTTCACTCCGAGTTAGGACTTCCTCAGAAGAAAAAGAACAGAGGACAAGAGAAATGGAAAAGCAAATCCACTGAACAATAATGCTTCAAAAATATTTGCTGAAACCCGGATAAACTCTTCTAAATCGATTGTCACCACTGATGCGAGGAACGTGACAGCACTGCTTATTTCAAGAACATCGTACCTTTTTAATCCTCGGAGGCGAGAAACGAATGTTATTGTTCAGTCACTGGATAAATACTAAGACTCTTTTGAACACCTGTTAAATACTACAGAGAAGATGGCCCCATCGGAGGTCGGACAATCCTTGCAGTGACGACGGAACCCTTCCCTCCCTTCACTTGTTCTGGATCTCTGTGTGTGTGTGTGTGTGTGTGTGTGTGTTGTCACTCCGGGGTGGAGTGAAGAAAATTCTGACAGTTATCATATAACTATAAATCCCAAGGTTGTTCTGTTTACTATGTGAGCTGTTCGACGGACACTCCAGTTAAGGAATAACAAACGATGCTGTGAAGTGATGTTTGCACAGTAGATAGATCTGAATACTGCATTGTGACTTTGGTCAGACTTCCATCATTCAAACTCATGCGTGGATATAATAACAAATCAGTGCAGTAATTCTATGTAGCCTCTATGTACACACAACCTGCATTCACCTATATTTTTTTGATACCAAACATACAGCACTTATACACATATATCTTGCTGGACAATATATATATAAGAATAAATCTATTTAAAAATACACACTAAATCATTCAAAAGAGTGTGACTTCGGTCTTGTTTTGAGGTGATATATAGATGTTTTTTACTGTAAGATATCATCATCATGCTCAGGAATCAAAGACTGGGAATGTACTGCGCCTGGGACATAAGTATAATGACATAATGACAAAAAGAGGTGGACATCATTGTGTGGCTATTTTTGAATCTGTATGACACTGAATGATGAAAATGATTTTGTAATGGTGCATGACTGATGGCCTCAGTATTTTGTGCATTTCATATATATATTTATATATATAGTGCAGTGCCTCACTGTCACCATTTGATTCTACTTTTCTCCTGTTTTGATTATCAGTGCAGTGAAAGGCGGCCCCGTACCACCGAAGATGCAGAATCCTGTTACCAGCAATGAATAGCTTAAAAGCCAAGCAAATCCCAAAATATATCTGCGCTATCTTCCCAATTAATGGGCTCTGTATGGAATCGCCCACTGACGTCTGTGCTCTAATAAAGTGCAATGGAACAAAAATAATCTTTCAGCCGAACATCAGTCCGCCGCCAGGAAAAGACTTTCCTGTGTGCTGTTTTCTATTGAATATGAGCAGAGCACTTTACGGAAGTTTGCTAAATTGTCTGAATCATAAGGATTTTCAAAAGGGACGGGAAGTTAATTAGGTTGTATTGTTGTATTCATTTTGTTCATTTCACCGGCATAAAACGCACCTCTCTTTCTCTCCCTGAGCATCGTCCACATCCGACTTTTCATTTACAAAATTGCCACCCAACAGCAGCACGTACCTTGTCGTGCAATGAAAGATATTGCCGTGTAATAAAAGGAGGAGACGCAGATGAGTAGCTGTACAATTCCTGCTTAATTGAACGAAGGAAATGTGCCGGCTGATCTTATGTTTGCCATTAGAGACATTTCATTGACTATTTTGTCTTGATTTCTGGCCAAATCGGACAAAGTGAACTCATTGTACCTCTAAATCAAAAGCAAAATGATTAAAAAAGTCAGAAAAAGAATGACTTAATGTTCCGAGTTGTTCTTAATTCAGTCCTAGATAAAGTGTGTAAAAGAATATAGATGGTGTTTTCAAGTATTGAAATAGCCTATTAAGATATCTTCATTAATGTGAAATACACCGATTAACATTTAGCCACATTTGAAGTTGAAACATTTGAAATGTACATTTATTCAACTGACACCATTTATATTAAATTGATACGGGTTGATCCCTGATTGATTCCATCTGTAGCTGAAGATCCTTATACATCTCTTCTAAAAGTGTAAATGCCCCTGTATTTTAGTGTCATTTTGTTTTATTTTGAAATTCAGCTTTGATTTTGAAACTTCATTCGCGGATGTCATGCTCCGGTTCTATGCAGTCTGCCAATACATGTTGGTCACAGGAAGGAGAAACTTTTGCACGAGGTAATTTTGCCGCTCATAAATGATGACTACGGTGAAGAAGATGTTCACTATAAAGATTTAGCACCTCAGTTGGAGAGTGAACAAGCTCTTACTGTAGCATCTCCAGAAAGATGACGGTCGGACTCTTTGACTGGTGTAAAATGGATTTTAATAAATTCAAGAAACATCAGTCAAAGAGTCCGACCATCATCTTTCTGGGGATGCTACAAAAAGAATTACTCTTAACCTTAGGAGGGCAACTTTACGTCTATTAAAAATAGCTATTGTCATGACCTTATTGTTTTCTTTATTTGACCACTATGAGAAAAGCTGTGTCCTCTCAGGTCAGTGGTGAAACCATGTTGGGTGGAGGATCATAACATCAAACATGGGTCATTGTATGTTTGTGAAAAGGGGGACGCAGTCACTGAAGGATAATCCCAACAACCATTCAAAGGTTTTAAAAAACTAAATTGGATTGCTGTTTATAATTAGACCCTGTTCATTGTATTTAATGCTCTCTAAC
>CAAKHC010004469.1:3124-18940 GCA_901007825.1 Macroramphosus scolopax | reverse complement strand
GTGGAGGATCATAACATCAAACATGGGTCATTGTATGTTTGTGAAAAGGGGAACGCAGTCACTGAAGGATAATCCCAACAACCATTCAAAGGTTTTAAAAAACAAAATTGGATTGCTGTTTATAATTAGACCCTGTTCATTATTGTATTTAATGCTCTCTAATGTGGTGCAATGAGTCCCGTATGACATCATGTTGTTATAACTCCCACTGTGCAGGAGGATCATCGTAGTCCCCCCCTGGATCCGTTGAGTATGCCTCGAGTAATTCTAATACCGTATGTTTGGGCAAATACGCCCCCACTCCTCTGAATATCCAACCCCACTCCCTTGTTTTCAGGCATCCAGTTCTGCCTGCCGTCCACCTGCAACGTTGATCGGACTCCCCCACAACCCCCAGGTAAACCTGCTACCTGGGGCTCCCTCCATTGCTCCATGTTAATGCATGAGGTATTATTTTAATGAGACGTGAGTGATCCTCAACTACATGTGGCTAAATACTTGTTGGACTTTTATTGTGAAAGTCCACTTCCTGTAATGTTGATCGTCTGCAGCTACTCATGTGATGAACAAGCTGTCGTACTCTCAATGAAATGTTTTGTGTGTAAAACAATAACTCATCGCACTGACAGACAATCTTTCTGTATTGACTTGTGTTATCAATAAGTCCTCTGAGCGCAGGTATCCATCATGTGTTCATCAGCGCTACTGCACCACCTGCACCACCACCCAACTATTATCCATCCTCTGACGGAGACTGCAGGCTTAACAGACTCTCAATTGTTCAGAGTGCTTTCTCTGCGGCCGCTTGACATATTTATGAATGTGTCGTTCTCTGAAATTTGCCTCGCGCCATATCACACTAATGCACATGCACACGCACACACACCGCCTTCTATTATTAGCTTCCATATATTAGCGATCCATCTGGTTGACAAGAAGATGTGTCATGTCAGAAGTGTTAAGGTGGGGGGGGGTGAAGATCAAAGTGTTGTCTTGCCTTTAACGAGTCTGGGTGTTTCTCCATCCACCCGTCCCAGTAGTCATTATTTAAACTGCCGGGACGACTGGAACAGGAGGGCAACAGATAAAAAAAAGGCCACACTGGGGTTTTTATTTGTTCTTCTCAGTTATCCATCACAATATTCAAATCACTTTCAAACTTCCACAAACTATCCAAGGCTGATTAAGTAAGTGTGAGTAATGATCCGCTCGTTGTTATCTGTCCTCGGCTACTTTTATATTCATTCCTTTTGTTTTCTGCCGGCAACAGTCGTGACAGCGCCAATAATGCAGTTTACAATCCATCTTTCTTCCTCGCCCTCCCTCCGGATCATTTAGATCTCCCTAAGAGCCTGCTGCAAAACAAACTGCTGCATTTCCTTCACAGTGATAAATCCAACCGAGGAGGAAGACTCTTAAGGGCGTGACTCTCAACCCCCCACACCCACCCTCATATGTGCACACAAGGCGGCCCTAACAGAGACGGAGTGCTTGACTCACTGCTTTCCTGTTAGCCAGCCTCACTGGATTTGCTTATGTATGTGCGGGAGGAAGATTTCCTCGAGCAACAATGTAATATAGTTCCTTCAAAAACCACCGAGCATGTAAGAAATATTGCTGCCTCACTGCTCACCTGAAGCTGACACTTGATTGTTAGTCATCGCTTCCGCTGCTCATACAGCAGTTCGAAAGCCCCGCCTCCACTTCAGCTCCCCGGAGGACAAGTTATCTTCCCGGCGCTCCTCCTGCAGAACGACTTCCTTGCGAGGGTATGAAGGTCAGAGCCCAGACATCAGAAGTACAAGCTGTAGATATTCTACGTTCTCATTATCTGACACTCTAAACTTTGTTTGCCTCTGTCCGGGCCTTTCTTTCTCCAGCTCGACGTCGGAGGGATTTAAGACGCGACCCCTCTACAGCATAGTGAGACGTTTCATAATGCAGAGCCGACAAACTGATACCGTCGTGCAGCAAATTCCTGTACACAATAGCAACTAATTAAAGTAAATGATGTACAACCACAGGGAACACAAAGGGAGCCTGGGGCAGTGGGACGCTCCGGTGCCATGAGGCAGCTGCCTTCTTCTGCCTGGTTGCTAATCCAGCCTTTTGTTGGCATTTGTTCTGCTCTGCTAATAGTCCAGCAGGTCGGTTCTGATGTTCTATTAACAGTAACAGTGGCGTAAGAAGGCTTTTATCAAAATTGATGAGCTTCATTTGGAGCCCACACACCTCCTGGTTATGCTTTCAGCACGAATTCCTCTGTTTCATTTCCATATTTCAATATAATTGTGGTGAATAATTGTGTTGCTACGGTGATGCACGCGGCACACACAACGTCGCTGGGGGGCTTCGTTGGTTTGCTGCAGGCAGGGCAGTGAGTGACTGAGTGAGGGATCACTTCAGATGAAATGTAAATGCTGAGTAATGCTGCCACTGCCTAGATGGGGGCAAGAATTATTGTGTGTGTGTGTGTCGTCCCCCCCCCCCCCACACACACACACACACACACACACCTTCCTGGCTAATACTGGCTCTATTTTGGTCCTTCTGCTGAATCATGCCTCTTGAATGGGTCATCTCTTTCCTCCCTTGATCTCCCCTCTGTCCCTGATTAATCCCTCCTCTCTCTCTCTCTCTCTCTCTCTTTCTCTCTCTCTCTCTCCCTCATCCCCTCTTTCGTCTACACCCCCCCTCCACGTTGCCTCCTCTCTTTAACCTCTGCATTTCGTTCCCTTCCCAGTTTTTCCTTGTCACCGAATGCATCTCTTCCTCCTCCAGCAGTTCATTTTGTGAATGGGCAGCAGCATGAGTCATTAAGCCCCCCCGAAGCAGAGCGCTCCTAACAGACCAGACTTCTCTGGCTATTTATACACACCACCCAAACATGGCCGAGAAGGAGGTCAAAGGGTGTTGAAGGTTTGAGGAGCCTCGGGTTTTATGCTCTAAAAATAAATTCCCCTCTCCTCTAGACAACAATGTCTTCGGTAATGGCTTTGTTAGAATTAAATTAGGGGGTAATGCCATTAATTTCCCACCAACCTATGTGGAGGGTGCAGCTAATTATAACTATAAATAGTTCAGATTCTGCTCTCAGAAGGACTTCCGTAATCGCTTTGTGTGATGTAGGCGTTTGCAAAACAAGAAAAAAGGAAGCACACAGTTGGACATGACTCGCCTCCGTCAAGGACAACGGTCCCCCGTAAGTTAACCTGCAGGGGGGATTCAGTGCCTGTCATGCCTCTGAGGTTTGATCACAACACAATGAGCACAGCTCGTACTTCAGATGTTTCAGCGTGTATCCACTCCGGACGGGATTTTCTCCTCAAAGCCGTGCCCCCGAAAAAAATCACGACACGTCAAATCCTAGAAGGCATTCACGACCCATTCGTCAGTCCGTCTCTCCGTGGATTAAGTCCACATTCTCATTTGCACTTTAAAGAAACTAATCCCCGTCGGTCTGTCGTGAAACAGGCAGAATAAGAAGATGAGAGTTGTCAAGCGTCCTTGAGCAACACGTCCACGCCAGAGATCCTCCACACGAGTGCAGTTTATTACCTCTCCGCGTCTGATGAGCATCGCATGTCACGGAGGCTTTGGAGGTTCTCCGCCACTCTTACGACCTATTGAAAATATATATTCATAACTTTTACACGTTGCATGGAGTCACTGCCTTTTTTGAGCACTGGGTGAGCAGAAGAAGGAGAAGAGGAATGAGAGAGACGAACAGAGAGCGGTCAGCTGACCAGCAACGACAGGAAAGGACTTTCTTTATTCAGAAAATAATAATAATAAATAATAATAAAATCATAATAAACAATACACATTGTATGAATTTGTGAAATGTCATTGCTCACACAAATAATGTAATAGATCAGAACTTAATGAGGTAATAACATTAGTTGCAGTCATGTTGGTTTCCTAAATGAACCGAGGAAACATTCAGCATGGTAACAGAGATATTAGAGGTCTAAATGTGGTGATAATCTATCTGTTTCCTTCATAGAGACGACTGATGTAGATTATTCCTGTGAGACATTTTGTCCAAATAACCATCAAAGCCCGTCGATGAGTCGCGCTGTTGCATCGGGTGTTGTGTTCACTGCCATCGCGGTGAATTTGCATGTCTTGTCACAGGATTTATTAACCGTAATAAAGGAGGAATATCTCCAGCCTGCAGTCATTAACAGGAAATAACTGTGACGCTTCCTTGTGAAGAGACAGAATAGAAGCCTCCTTAAGTGGCTGGTTAACTTACAAACTCTGGAAAAGTGTGAGGAAACTCATCAAAGTTATCAAGATTCATCTACCAGCACCAGCACAAGTTAGAATAACTCCACACATGTGATAAAATATCAATGTCCTTCCATTTCTAGCCATCACCTACACACCGAGCTACAAGAAGACCCCTCCACCGGTGCCGCCCCGCACCACCTCCAAACCCCTCATCTCCATCACAGCCCAGAGCAGCACAGAGTCCACCCAGGACGCCTACCACGAGGGGAGGAACCGCCACGGTGGGATGTGGGCCCCGGACGGCCTCACGCTGGGGCTCAGTCCAGGCCGGGCCCTCTATAACTCTGTCGACAGCCTGGACAGCGCCAAGGCCGTGTCTATAGCCATGGAGGCGGCGGGGGTCATGTCCGGAAAGAGACATCCATCCACAGACAGCCACAGCTCAGTGCTCACCTGCGACAAGGCCATCCTGGTGTCCAAGGCTGAGGAGTACTTGAAGACGCCGCGGTCCTCCATCGGGATACAGGTCAGTCCCGATGATGGAAACATCTCACAAACAAACTCCTTCAACCTAACTTGTGTATGATTTCTTTATAATCAAAACAATCACATATATTCAACACTGAATTGAGCTGCTAAAAATAGCAGGAGTGAGTCATCTTACCGCAATCCGTCAATTAAGATTCATCTCATGCTTTAGCGGCTTTTAATGAATGGAAGTTCACTCCACGGTTCATTCGCTCCCTCTTCATTTATTGTCTACGATTTCTCTCCGGGCTCATTCACACTCGCTCTCCTCATCTACTTCTCTCTCCATCTCTTTCTCCACCTCCCACTTCCCTGTGATCTTACCTCGGGTTCGTTAAGGTTTCGCTGTTGTTGCGATAAAAACGAGAAAATTACCCGTCTGCTGCAGAACAAAGGAGGGAGGAATCTACGGCCGCTCACGCCATCGCCTCGGGGGCGTTCATGGACACTCTGCAAAACACAATATTTAAATGAATGTGCTAATTTGTTGTTGTTTCTGATAGCCGGACTATCTGTGCATTGGGAGTTCTGTAATCCCTTTCCCCTCATGGATGTCAGTTCTTTATCCTTCAATGCTTCTTTACATCATTATTTCCCCTCAGCTGTGTGTTCTTAATAACCTTTCCCGTATTATTTTATGACAGCACAGATGCACACATGAATCTACACAGCCTATCTCCTAAGGTCAAAGCGAAGCTGCACGCTAGGCTCTCACCTTAACGAGTCATTTCTGTGCCCTTTTTCTTGACTTGCTGCAGATGCCACTCGCACCTAAGCTACACTGGAGCCACTGACTGACAGATTTCGCCGTCGGGGCGTTAGCCAACGAATAAATGATCCTTTCAGAGTCAATTGATCCTGCTAAACTAACTGTGTTTTATCAAATCCTCGGAGAGCATCTAGCAGCAAGTGTTTGCCCAGACATTACATTACACCGTGTAATGGGAGCAATTAAAAATAATCTCCAACACATCATTTCTAGCAGTCTATTAAAGTGAGATAGCTATGGGCTGATAGCAACGGCATTTACAATGATCTGCTCTTATTTACTTTACTTAGTCGTTGTCGCCCTCCTGCAGTGGCGGGGTGTTTTTAACTTCATGCAAACAACACAATAGATTTGCTAATTCGGGGGACGATATTAAGTATTAAGTATTTCCAACAGGACGTTTACATCTGTGTGCATGTTCATGATTAATATGATTCTTTGTCAGCGTCTCAGGGGAATGAAAGGAAACAGTTCATACTTGTTATAAGAGCCTGTAAAGGCTTTACAACTATATGCACACATACTTTACATTGCTGCACCTCATCTGCCAAGCTGCTGCCCTTTGACCTTCAGGTCAGTCAACCGCGAGCGTTCAAGCCAACTAAGCAACACTGATGATTGCTAATTTTAAGAAGAACTCATTGCAATGCATCACCAGCTTGATAACCGTCTTCCACACATCAGCACATATGATTTCATTTGTTGCCAACGGAGGCGAACGCGGATCAAATGAAGCTCGCGTGACTGAAGAAGAGAGCCGGATATTAACCGTTGGAGGGGTGAGAGGAAGTAAAGGTGGATACTGTGCTGCAAAGTCCAACAGTTACAGAAACATCCAACTGGGACAAGAATATGGAGGAGGGCAGCTTCTGCATGGTAACATTCAAACTGTCCCTGGGAGTCCCTTTAGATGCAAACCAGACCTTTGACTTCAAACCGCCGCGACTTTGAACGTCTCTTAGATCGGCAGTACATTTGGGGGCAGCTGTGGCCTAATGAGTCCCCCTGGTTTCAGCCCCCCTTGGTCTTCATCAAATGCACTTTATATATGCCTGACAGAAACCCGGGGGGGGTTTTCTCTAACATTTCCTCTAGCAAAACGGATAAAAACATAACCAAAGTGGATTCTGTGCACCGAGAATGTTTAGCTCTAATGCTTTATTTTACAGAGCCTGTTTATTTCCTTAAAAAAAAAAAAAGGGAAATCAATTTCTTAATGCATAAACACATCATGAAAAGTCCCACGTCCTCAGTATTCTTCAATACTGGTTACCAACCTGCACAGATGCAAGCTAACATGAATACAGTGCATGTAGCAAGATGAGCCTCTGAAGCACTCATTGATTTAGTTCCAAAAATAGTTTTAATTGGACTAATAATGATGTTGTGTGAGGAGCGAAGTCAAAGCCTTTAACCTTTTAACACAGTCGTGGGCTGGGAAGAGTCACCAGGTGGTGTTTGCGTGTTCTGAAAGATGACACAGTGGCTCTGCTCAACGTTTCTGCTGATGCGCAGTGTTTCCACAGCTGTGCCGACACTGTGATTACCGCTGCGGCGCACACGTGTGTGCAGCGCACCTGCGTATCTCCACATACCGAAGCATCTTCAGGGTAGGAACGCCTAGCGGACCCTTGATGTCACGGCCTCCCGGCTGGTTTTCGTCTCCGTTCGACCCTCATCAATCACAGACATGAGAAGCGCTCCCTCATCATCAGGTGGACTTTTACTTTGCTCCTAACACGAAGTGATGGAGGTCACCTCAGCAAGCTGCTCGACACTAATTTCCTCCGTGCTAACAGCTTTCCCAAACGTCCTGACCGAATACGTAATGGCCCTCCAGAATGTCTCGCACAACTTTTAACACTAGCCAACTCACATCGAAGTAGAGTTGACATTTCTTTGCCTTCTAACGCCTTTGACGTACTTTCTTACTAATAATACTGCATCGTAATTAAGACCTGTGAATCAGGAACTATAAAAGCCGAGTGTGGACGCAGCTGGATGCCGCCTGCAATCATTGTAGTATGAAAGACTAATAGAGAGACTTATCAACACACACATAGAGATGTTGATTCAAGTGAGCGGAGGGACCAACTGGCACATTCTCTCCGCGTGTCTTCCTCAATATCCCGCACGCTGCCAAACTTCTAATTTGCACACCTCTTCTGAGGTAGTCGGGAACATTCAGCGGCCGCTGAGGAACACAGACGAGAGACAAAGAGAGGCTTAATGCAACAAAGTCTTAATGTGACAGCGGCGCAGCGGGAAATTAGGATCGCTAGACAAAGTGAGACGGGAGAGAAAAGAGCAAACGGAGCAACAAGGAACAAGTGACAGGGAATGTTTCCCTGTGGGAATGTTTCCCTGTCACCAGTGAACCTGGTCAAACTGCTGTAATTCCATCCCCATCATCAGTCAAACAGTCTTGTAATTGTATTATTATTACGAGTTGTTGCCATTTGGGAGCAGAGCAACACATCACCTGATGAAGCCGATAACGTGTCAGCAAACATTTACCGATGAACATTATCAGCAAACAGTGTTATTAGTATTAACGAAGCAGTGTTTCTGTCCAACTAATGAATGCAGATCCAATATTTACTCTTCTTAACTCCTGTTGGGTCTGAATCAACTGTTTAAAAATGATTCGCCACACAGCTTTGGGCTCCGTTCACCAGCTAGTCTCTAACATTGTCTGTCCGTGCAGTGAATTCATCAGAGCTTTGTAACCAGACTCATATATTAGTGTGGAAACAACAGCGGAGCTCATCCACTTTCATCCGCGCTGGATTTCCGCCTCCACAGAAATCTGTAACAAAAAAACTGGAAACGAAACTCTTTGCAGAAGGGTTGAGTCAAGAGCGATAAGACTTGTTGAAACCTCTTGAAAGCTGCAGGTAAGCAGGAAACCTCTTCAGAAACCTTGTTGCCTTTGCCACCTCCATAAATCATCGACTTTTTACTGACAGGCCGCGTACAGTTAAGTTGCTCAGGCCAGTCCCACACCAATAAAGCCAGAAGCACTCGGGGAGGGTCGCACACA
This sequence comes from Macroramphosus scolopax, assembly GCA_901007825.1. Lineage (NCBI taxonomy): Eukaryota > Metazoa > Chordata > Actinopteri > Syngnathiformes > Centriscidae > Macroramphosus > Macroramphosus scolopax. The sequence continues at coordinate 10,364 of CAAKHC010004469.1, read as the reverse complement.
TAATGTGAAACATGTTTGTGTATCATTTCTTTGCATTAGGTGGAAGCAGCCACGGACTCCGAATCAGAAAGCAAAGGCTCACGGGAATATCATTCTGTTGGGATCCAGGTGGAGGACGACAAGAAAGGGTGAGATAATGATTTCAACCTCGTTACAAAAGATCATTCTTTGCTTTCGCTATTAGCGACGATTGTCCTGTGGGTTTGTGTCCGACATGCAGACAAGGCAGGTTCAAGCGCTCCAACAGTGTGACTGCAGCGGTGCAGGCGGACATGGAGTTGGAGGGCTTCCCCATCATGGAGGACAAAGGTCTGCAGTTCGGTGGGGGCTTCCAGCGGCACTCGGAGCCCAGCACACCGACCCAGTACGGAGCGGTGCGAACCGTACGAACCCAGGGGCTCTTCAGCTACCGAGAGGATTACCGTACTCCCGCTGAACCCCCCAGCCCCAGGGAGACTACCAGCGACACCACATGGCAGCTGGAACCCCCCTCCCTACGAGAGAGCACAGTCTCATCAGGCGAGTCGGGCAGGGCCTCCCCTTCCTTGAGGAGAGACGGCAGCTGGTTCATGCAACTGCTCCATGCGGAGACCAAGAGGATGGAGGGATGGTGTAAGGAGATGGAGGCAGAGGCTGAGGAGAATGACTTGTCAGAGGAAAGTAAGTGTCTGCAAACATCCACATATATATTTGTTCTGTTGCACCGGCAGCATTTTTACAATAATCTTGTGGCATGTGTTTCAGTCTTAGGCAAAATCCGAAGTGCAGTGGGAAGCGCTCAGCTGCTCATGTCTCAGAAATTCCAGCAATTCTATTGGCTGTGTCAGCAAAACCTGGTAAGAAAGTGTGTCTGTGCATTCCTGCATGCGTGCATGCATGCCTCCGGCGTGCGTGCCTTCGTGCTTCGTGCCTCCGGCGTGTGTGCGTGCGTGCGTGCGTGCGTGCGTGCGTGCGTGCGTGCGTGCGTGCGTGCGTGCGTGCGTGCGTGCGTGTGTGCGTTGATGTGGGTTCAAATTAAAAGATAATAAAGGTGTGGTGTAACAATTGCTGTACATAACATTCACTTGTTTTCTTTCTGTACACCTCTATAAGATGATCTTTTATCTCTGTCGGTAACTACAAAGACAACATCAGCACTGTCGCCAAGCAGCGACCGTCACACCTACAAAAGAACAGTTCACGGTGATAATTGATGGTAAAGCATTAAAAACAAAACAAAAAAAGAAGTGAAGAGAAGTTTAAAAGGTGCACTCAGCTCGAAAAAAATCTATTTATTATCCATTCTGGCAATAATGCAATGCATCAATTGTTTAGTATTAAAGTCAGATTTAGATATTTTCATGGCAACAAACAGGATTAGCATTCAAGTCCTCTTCTGTTTTGTATCTCACATTGTGAAGGTCTGTGACTTTCTCATCAGACAACCTGATGTCTAACAGGAGGGAAGGAAAGAAATGACATCAGCACACAACTGCTGTGTGAAGGAAACATCCAGATGTCCAGACAAAGATCTATGTTCTCTGTCTCCATGGTGTAATGTGTCATGTGACATTTGACCAAGCTATTACATCATCTCCTGCCATTAGAAACAGTTTAACCTTTATTTGTCTTTGCAATCTTTCTTCAACAACCTTCAATACCCATTTAATGCTTTACCGACTAAAACCTCCCAAGTCATCGATTGTGTGATGCAAGAGGAATGAGAATCAATAGCTATCTAATACATTTATATTTCATTTCAATTTTAAATAAACAATACAAAGCCATGGATGGATATATTTTCCGTACTGCAGCTTTGCCCTGAGAAGAGACGAGCAGACGGCTGAGCTAACCTCAGTTTAATCAGACCTACATACTAAGAAACCAGCAGCTGTATTGCTCATCCAGTGGGGGGGAACACATGTGGGGTCAATGATTTCAGCCTCTTGTGTTTCTTGTTCACAACACCTTTTATTGATCCGAGCCAAGTGTCTGATATTTCAAATGAAGCCGGTGCAGTTGTGAGATAGCACAGCTGTTTCTGCAGTGTTCAGCAGAAACGTCTCATTCAGGAGGGAATTGAACTGGGATTGGATACAGTGACACTAGTCAGGTCCAAAATCCCAAATTACAAGGCCACAATGGACTTTACAGTCTGTGTAGTGTTCTACACCCTCTGTCATTAGACATTCAACTCTCAGAACTTCAAAGCTGTGATCAACGTATTTAGAAAACTACGATACGCTGTCGAGCGTAGACTTCAAGGCCAATGTTAAAAAAGTGTAGTTATTGCCCGTTAATCAGGTTGTGAAACACAATTTAATAGCTTCATCCTTGTCACATGTTGCACCCGTCCAGCAAGTGTCCTGAATATTGGCCTAGTAGTTTTTGCGTAGTCCTGTTAATAAAAAACAACAGAGGTGGCGGAGGTGAATATTCACTTCAAACTTTGTTTGTGAAGACGTGTAAAGAAAAGGCTAATTGTGCGTTATCAGCACACACAGATGGCAGGGTGTCAGGGAAAGGTGGAATAGACAGTAAAGGTGGCCTGATTGGACGAGGTGACACAAGAAGAATGAGGGTGAAGAGACATTATATTATATTATATTATATTATATTATATTATATTATATTATATTATATTATATCATATCATATCATATCATATCATATCATATCATATCATATCATATCATATCATATTATATTATATTATATTATATTATATTATATTATATTATATTATATTATATTATATTATATTATATTATATTATATTATTTAGTAGTAGAATAAATGTGCTTGTATGTATAGTCACCTTGCACGTTACTTCTAAAAAAAAAGATTTTTTTATGTTGTCTATTATAAATCGTGTCAGGACATGATTGCACATGGTGATGGACGGAGGGTCCCTGAGAATACTCAACCTCTCGAAGGATGAGTGCATTGCACTGCAGCCAAACTGTAAATCTGCTGTATCATCAGACAGCTGCACCCTTCACCAGCCCCCAAATCTAAATGTCACCGGGTTTAGAGGCTGTGTGAACGTCTCCGGGGTTATTGCAGTTTAATAGACACGTCCCGTCGCAGATGTGTTCTTGAACTAGGCCTGTGATTTGTGGGGATATCAGACCTGTCACGGCTAAAGTTCCCTCCATGACCCTGTATTAGCACTGCGTCTTATCTGTGGTGCCCAACATTATTTCAATTTGCATAAACATACTCTAATTATGTGTGTACGATAAAACTGCCTCTGGAAACTAAACTGTCATCAGTAGGCTCAAGGAGTGGGACATAAACCTTCTGACAGCCTTGTCTTTCTTCAGTACGGGTGTCAGATCAGTTGATTATATACTATAAACATTAAAGGGATTATGTGTAAAAATCACATGTAGCTGCACAGGAAGGGATTGTTGTATTTCTGATAAAGGAAGTTGTGTATTATAGTTCCAAATCAGCTGCTGCGTTTCTCCGAACCTTTTCTGCTCATTGCAACACGTTTGATTGTGTTGAATTTGGTTTTAAAGAGAATGAACTTGTAGATGAGAAGACTTGAAACACAAGGACAAAGGCAGACATCTAAAGCACAGGTGTGAATTTAATACAAAGATAGATGTCGCCTTGAAATTTAATCAGCATCGGTTCCTGGAACAGACTCTCATTAAATCCCGCAGTGACTGCAGGAAGGCCAGTTGCTAAGACAATGAGTTGTCCCTCAATCTGATCTTCCCTTCACCTCGGGATTTGAGTGATGATGACTGGAGTGACCGGTGCAGTTTATTATTTCAGAGCTCATTTGTTGAAATATGACAGGATTGGTCTCCATCACAATTTGTTATCCATCATCTCAAACGAAAGGCCAAACATGGTGTCACTGTTTTCATGGATCTGATGAGGACATCTAGTGGATCTGGGTTGAACTGCAACAACCAGTTAGATCATGACGGAGCTAAGAATGACAGAAATCCTTGTATGTTGTTTGTTGATACTTATTGAGGTTACTGAGATGTATCTCCTCACCTTCTCGTAGGACCCCAGCGCCATGCCGCGGCCCACCTCTCAGGACCTGGCTGGGTTCTGGGACCTGCTCCAGCTCTCCATCGATGACGTCACCATGAAGTTTGACCAGTTGCAGCAGATCAAGGACAACAACTGGAGGAACGTTGACAGCCCAGAGAAGAAGGTGAGGTTCCCTGCTACCCGAGGCACAGAGAAGTTAAGGTCTCCAATATCCAGTCATCTTTTATGCAGTTTTCCTCAAGCAAAGGTCAAAGGTGTTTTGTTTGCACTTGCTGGGTGATTCGCTTCCTCCAACCCGCCAAGATTTTAATTTAACTGACTAATTTAAAACACAAATGACAGAAATCTATGGTTTGCACAACTACTGTATGACTGGGTGCACTGGTGGGACGACGCCAAGATCTCAGACTGGAATATATTGATGCAGAAACTGCAGAAGAAAGCTAGAAGAGATGTTTCTCCTCATTAAAATTCACTTGATAGAACGTCTTTGATAAGGGAGGGACTGCGTGGAAATAATTAGCAGAGCGGCCGAGGAAAAGAAGAAGACTTATGTTTGTTTGGAAGATTGTTTTTGAACTCTGGTGTGTTTGATCCGCTGAATTTAAAGTTTTAAAACCATCTTCATTACTCTCCACCAGCCACCAGCTCCCGTACCAAAGAAGACAGCCCGACAGAAGAGCATGGTGACGAGGGAGAAATCATTGGACCTCCCGGACCGGCACCGGCAGGAGGCTCGTCGACGACTCATGGCGGCCAAGAGGGCGGCCTCTTTTCGGCAGAACTCATCCTCAGAGCGAGCAGACAGCATCGAGATCTATATCCCCGAGGCTCAGACTAGACTTTGAGAAGTTAGGGTCAGGGGGCTGACGTGTTTCCCTGCTCTCACGTTCAAACTACTTTCAAACTAGCCTTTTTCTAGACTGCTACTCTCTACTTCCTTTATCCATCTGTTGTCCGATCTCGATAGCCATCCTCAGAGCCCATCACCAACGCCATCGGTCTGTAGGATGTGCCAATCCCCCTTCTCCCATTGCCAGAATAAGTGTGAGCAGAGAGGTTTGTCTGACACGGGTACGTCGGGTTTCTCCAATGGTTTTCTGGTCGTCGTGACACCCAAACCTGCACACGCGCATCAACGTCCTGGATGGGTGCGTTTGTAGTTTTTCAGCATTTGCAAAGTGCCATTTTAAAAAGTGCAGCTTTGAAAAACCTACCAGCAACCAGGCGTTGAGCTAAAAAAAAGAGTAAATTAGAGATATATTTATTTGACAGATGTTCAAAGAAACCCTTAAGTATTTGTAGATCATTTCGGTTTGCCTTTTTTTTGGTTTCATTTTTTTGGAGTTACTGTTAATTCTGAGCTAAAGTTATTGTGAGTTCAAAACAATGAAAAGTGCCAATGCTTGAAATACCTCAACTATGTGCATGTGGCACTGATCACCCATACAGGTTATTCAGGCATACAAACTCTGGACTGGTCAGTGTTGGGAAAAAATGCAGCTTCCTCCCCAAATCTGGTCGGAGTTATTTTTCACGGTCTGGATTGGTGGGAGAACGACATCGTGTCCGCTCATCAACATGCACATTTCACTCACCTTTTCTCCGATATATTATCTCATGTTCCTGCTGCCGACTTTCAAATATTGACATTTACTTGAAGCTGAACACATGCAAGTCTCGTGCCAAACATTTTTCATAACGTCAACGCAGTAGAAAGAAACTCTGTGTAACTGCTTAGATCAAAATGTCTAGACAAATGCACTTATGCACTTATTACAATTCCCTCTATTTCCAAGGGAAATGTACATACCCAAGTTCACACTAGTACTGTTGTATTTTGAATTGTTTGAAGTAGTGAGAGGGAAGAATATTCATCATGTATCCCCCCCCCATGTCCTCACAGCTCGCCTGCCCTCTCTATTGCTTTTGACACATCTGGATTTCTTGCAAAGCACCACAGCTGGATTTGCCACACGCCACACTGCTATGTTTTTTCATCTAATATATTTATCTCAGGCCCTTTTCGAGTAGCGCTCTCGGCCACAGTTAGTAATAGAAAAACCTCCAAACAACAGTAATATCTGCAGACTAGTACCTCTAATCCGTGAAGGAACTGCGCTGACTCCCGCTGGAAAAATAAGGGAAATATTGTGCCAAAAGTATTCTGGAAAAAGCCACAAGCAGCTTCAAATTACTACCAGGTTGCTCCAGCTGATGCCTCCAGCTGACAGACAGTCAATGAGAAATGACATGTTTACATGACATGTCCCTGACGGCTTGTTGAGGTTCCTTTTAGTTACGAATGCACAAGATATTCGAGATGCACCGGCTGCACCAGCTGTTCGTAACATGCAGCCACATTGTCAGTATTCACTAAATTCAAATGTTTGCATATTAGCTGATGTATAGTATGAACCATCTGAACTACAGTTGAGTTCATATGTTCTGTTCTTTGTGCCGTTTCTAATCATAGAAGATATTTCAGACTCGGAGCAAATGATTATTTCTTCCTAGCAACCAATTAAATCAGAGTTTAGGCTCTGCAGACAATCTTAAGGGTACAGTAGCCGGCGATGTGAACAGTACAAGTAATGGAGCCTTGGATAAGAGTCTCGTGTGGCCATTGAATGGAATTCCAGCTGATTAGAAGTAAATTGCTCCTCAAGTGAAAGTCATGCAGAACACAAGCTGGAAGTCTGCTGCTGCTCTTTAGTGTCAAACTCTGGTATCGGTAACTTGGAGGCAAATCACTGTGTTACTATTATATTCAAATCTCTAACTTAAGGAGTTATTGGTGATGTAATGGAGAGTCAATCAACTAAATGGTGCTGCTTAAAACTTCATAACGTTTCTGACCAGTGAGATTTACTTCACTCTTACTTCCGATATTTCCCATTATCCGATTGCACGTTATTTCGTTAAGAACGTGTGCGGCAACGCTCAGACAACACAGTTCAGACGGCGGAGACTCGTATGTCTAACAAATCACCATGTAACCAAAGTCAGCCGTGGGGATGTGTTTGAAGCGTGGAGTGCCACACTTCAAGGTTTTAAATAGCTGGAGGCTCAGCGCTCGATGACACTTTTTAAGAAAACACATATAATTCTGCTGCTTTTCTCCATTGCAGCAGTTTGACAGTGAGTTTTCTGGAGACCGTGTGTGTGTGTGTGTGTGTGTGTGTGTGTGTGTGTGTGTGTGTGTGTGTATTTGTGTGTGTGTGTGCACATGTTGCCTGCA
>CAAKHC010004466.1:9297-25005 GCA_901007825.1 Macroramphosus scolopax | reverse complement strand
TCATGCTTATGGACAGATGCTGCAGGCGGCACACAAACCTACACACAATACACACTCGTCAGCATGTAAACAATTACAACATATGCAAATCATACATGACAAAACTTTCACTCTTACAAATACACAAACTGTCTTATTCCGTCTCTGGCCATATTTCTTTCTATTTAAATTTCAGTATGCAGAATGTAGCATGTTCCCTCAAACATGTTACTAGCTTACTTATTAGCAATCGTCATCCCCGACCAGAGCTAATGTGCCACTTTATGCTATCGTTCTATGTCTCTGAAAAATAATGTTTTCATGCTTTAATGATTAACTGTACAGAGCCTTTCTTTATCCTTCTAATAACCTGAACTTTAGTGCTAACCAGTAGTAATCTGTGGGAAGCTAACGGTTAGCAAGGATAGTGTTAGCGATGCTAAGGCTAATGTGCTAGCTTCGCTGTCACATGATAACACCTGAGTTACTTCTATACGCTGATGAAGACAGTATAAGTTGAAAAGCTTCAACAATGCTTGGAAACAAGTCTTGTTCTAAGATTGATACAAATCCAGAGTGTAATTGGAATAAAAGTGGCCCCTGGCTTGTGTCCGCTCACATATCATGTGACCACGTGCTAAACAACCTCATTTGTATCCTCACAAGTTGGACAACAACAACTGGCTCTGAGTATCTACCAGGAACAGCTTGTTCGGTGGCTGTGAGTCAGCTCTGACAGTAAAATCTCAAATCTCCTTCCATCAATCTTGGATCGCTCTTCAGTTCACACTGAGGAACAAACTGATTTTGGCAATTGAGGCCGCCGGGCCTCCGATGCAACAACCAGGGCGGCCACTGAGCCCTGTGAACATAAATTACTGTACAACAGCTCAGTTAGATCGAGCTCCGCTCCGTATCAAATGACATGCAAATGAATGTACGTATGTTTTTAGTTTTTCTATTAAGCAAGGCACCTGTGGTTTGTTTGTTGAGTCATGCTTTTTTTTTAATACTGCAAATAGACACAATGTGCTCTATAATTCAAACCTTCCAAAGACTCTCAGACACACTTCAAACAGACACGTTGGACTCTTTGGTTGTTTGCGGACGCTGTTCACCGACCTGTGCAGCCTTTGTAAAGCCTCTACAGGTCGGTTTGTATGTTAGCTGACCAGCTAGCCCCGCACCTCCCTGTCTCCTGACACCACGTCATACGTTTAGAAGCTGCAGCGCAGTACGAAGGACGTGCAGCTGTGCACCGCCTCTTCTCACGGTGTCTCTCTACGCAGGTCGTCACCCGGCAGCTTGGCAAGAATGGGAAGATTCATGAGCCCCGTTGCACTTCATTATAGCAGCTCCGAGGAGCAGCGGCCCAGACCGGCAACCTTTTTCTTTCTGCCACAGTGATCTCTTTCTTTCAATTATTACCCAAAGCTTGTGACCATAGGCAAGCGTTGGACTGTAGATTGACCCGCTGGCTCATGCAAAGGAAGTTCACAGTCCTTATTTCTGATAATAGGAGTTCACAGCCCAACTTTCTGATGATATGTTGCCCCTGTTGGTTTGGAGCGTAAAAAATATGTAGAACTGCTTGTGGTGGGAAACAAATTATACCTTTAAAAACACCCATTACTTCCCATTTTATTACACAGGCTTAATGGCTGACGTCGGCTTGTGTTACGACCTTTCCCCTCCGATCAAGGAAGCGTAGGCTGGTGATAAATCAGAGGAGGTTAAATACAAGGCGAGCTCAGGTCAAATGTGAGCACCTCCTCTCCCGAGAGCACTTTGTGACTTACAATGTACAAGAGAGCTTTATGTTTCTTCTAAAAACACACACGGACGTTGAAGACATAATGGAACATAAGGAACAAGGAAGAGAATATGGAAATACTTCTTGTGTACGCCCCCTCACAGCTGATTTAGGTATTCAAACCCATGGTAGGAAGATTAAAAGATTATCCTTCATCCTTCATGAACCCGACTATAGTATAGTATAGCATATAGTATATGGTCAGTGGAACCGTGTTCTGCAGGAGTGTTAACTGACTCGATGTCTCCCAGTACAGTGAAGCATGGCCTGACTGGGCTGGTGTGAAAGTAGGGCAGCAGCCCCAATCTGCACCCTGGTTTTAATCACACAGACCTCAACCTTTATGGAGTGTGGATGAGTCACTGGGCTGGCTGTCGCCACCAGAACGAGGGCATGAAACGCTTATGGAGGCCACGTTCTTAAATGCCGCCATGAAGCACGTACTTATTCAGACGACCAGCTTTATAATTTAGTGGTGCCGTTTCAGTTCACGTCGGCGTTAAAGCTTCACAGTATCACAAGAGATGTTTCTTCAGACACATGTTTGTACATGCTGTACACTAACTGCAGATTTTCAGTCATCTGGGTCAGATATATTATTTAGAAAGTTTTCAACCACACTTGTAGATTCTTGAAGACAGTTTGCTCTCATTCTTCAGTTCTCACCAACAAGGCGTTTCACCGTTAAGACCTGCCAGGTCATTGAGGTCACGTGAGGTCTGTTGTTCTACCCGGTGAGACGGTCGTTGGCGTCCTTACAGTCGATGCTTGAATGGGTGTTAAACTAGCTGACAATAGTTAACACGAAAGCGATCACAGTTACGGGATCCCCAATTACATGGGGATTGTTATTTACATCCCCATGTAATTGAATGTCAAGTTTTATATTTATACATTTGCAGAGCGCAGATTACATGTTGTCAGTGTTGCTGTCTTAGTGCGGCTCAATTACGAATTCATTACTAGCAACGTATGAAATACAGTCGTGGGGCCTATCTGCACATGCACATTTGAAGCAGTTGCCAGCCCCGTCATATGTTTTAGATGCTTTCAGTGGATATGAAGTCAGAAGCAGCTTCACAGCACATGAAATACATCCTTGGTTACCCAGAAATGTTCAGCAGCATCTCTTCGATCCAGAAATATAGGTTGAGTCAGATATTTTGTCAGAGTGCTTTGGTGTTTATAATGGCCAATTGTTGAAGCCACACGTGAGGTCAGAGAGAGGCCGAGGACAGATTCATATGGCAGTGAGTGTTATTGGCTCCGCTGCAGAGAATCCAGCGTCTCCCTGGACCAACAGGCCCTTTTTCCATTACAGAAGAGACTCACTGTGAAAGCTGCAGCTGCTGACAGGAGCATTGTCAAACCTGATGTTTGTGTCTATTTCCCTACTTTTTTCATTTACCACCTCCTCCTGCCTTCGCCTCAACTCCATGCAGCTCCGCATCAATAAGACTTGGATCAAACATTGGCGCAGCCAGTGATTTGTTTTTGTGTCGAGCTGCTTGGTGCATCCGATGGCTAACATGAGTGCCAGAAAGTTAAGTGAAGAAGTCGCCTGAATCTCTTCTCCCATCCGATCCCTCCCCCACACTCGACTACCATCCCTCCACTTTGTGAATGGAGGCACCGCTGTCACTGCCTGATAACACCTCGCAGAGTTAGCGATAAGAAATAAATGAGTGAGGTTTAACAGCTGAGCACCGGCTCTGGAGATACAGTTTGATTTAGTAGCACTGGCAAAGGGCAAAAACAAAGACGGACCACATGGGATTTATGGGCCTGGGGGCTGTGATTTGCTAATGAAAGACAGGGGTGGTATCCTCTCAAGCCCCCCAGATTTCATCGCTTTCAACATGACGCTTCATGAAGAAAATGAGAACATGATCCAGAATTCTCTGCGGGCGCACTCAGACAAATTAAAATTAAAATACAGAATATCTCCTCTTGTTGACTTTGACCGAGAGCCAGGTCAGAGTGATTTGGCCTCTTTGGTGGTGTTGATTGGCTACTGATGGCCAAGTGACCTCATGTTCTCTGCAGGATAGATGTCTTGTGTTTCACAGTTCAATTCGAGCAGCTTTCCCTCCGTCCTGCTGGCGGTGGTCGGTGCTTTCACAGAGCGCTATCGCTTACAGCAGGTCCCTAATCTGATTTATACAGTCCCCCTGACCACCCACTCGACTCGGCTCCCACCCCGCGGCGTGACGACAATACACACCGACGCAGATGGACACTGAGGCACGTGTGCAGCTCATAAAACACACACAGATGTGATTAATGGATGTGATAAATTTAATCTTTCACTTTTTATTCTGGCCTTCTGCGAGTTAAAAGTTACGCAAGTTAGCAAACACGTGTAAAAACACAGAAAAAAAATAATTAAATTCTTACATGTTTCGCCTAAGATTGTGTTAATCCAAACGCTCCACATTCCTCTGCAAGACACCCAAATTGTTATTCCCTGTCCATCTGCGAGTCCTCGCTCTAACCTCTTCGTACTCAGACACACCTCTCTGCACAAACCCGGGTTCAGGGCCAGACTTTCAACTCCGAAATGACAAGCAGGGGAGATTATTATTATGAATCTCGCCCTGTCTACTGAAAACATGCATTCACATGACCGCACACCTCCGACAGACCGTCCTGCTCCCTCACATTTCCTTAAACAATCTCATTCCACTCGCCATCTCAGTTCACCTTCTCTTCTGTTGAAATCATTGTCATGCCAAAAAAAAAGCCGATGTGCTGTCCATCGATCATTTCACCTACTGCTGGGAAGCCTCGTCCTATCTATCCGCCAGTCTCCTGCCCCCTCCACTGTTCCTATAAATCCTCAGCAGTCTTCTGCTCCCCACTAAGTCATTGTTGAATTCCCTTCCCTATGGGTCTCAAAAGCCTAGAAGAGCGTGCGAGAGGAGTGGCGGACATATGGAGCTCTGAGTCGGGAGGTTTTGGTTTGAATATCTTATCTCATTTAGAGAGGCCCTGTGTCCCTATGGAGGGAGATGAATGCTGTATCTGAGTCCAGATACGTCTTAGTGAGGATAAGAAACAAGCTGCAGTGGCACGGGTTCAGCCAGGAGAGGGTGCTGTTTGTTATTATTGTACAGGACAAGCGAGTGTATTGGTATGGAAGTAGTGGAGCATTTCAAATAGGTCACATTCAATGTTTTCCTCTTCGGGGAAGGCCTCTTCTACCCTCAATGTGAGACCATTTAACGACAACGCATCACTCATTCTTCCTTCCCTTTCTTCCTCCTTCTTCACCTCCAGAGGAGAAATATGTGGCGATACAGGCGTACACCAGTCAAGGAAAGGATGAAGTCACCTTCGAGAAAGGGGTCACCGTGGAGGTCATCCAGAAGAACCTGGAAGGCTGGTGGTACATCAGGTGAGCGCCATGACTCATGAGTAATATTAGCTGACAGAAAAGCAACTGCAGGAGCAGGTTTGGTGCTTTTTTTTTTTATTAGTTAATTTGAAATGTCACGAGCGCTCAGGGAGCAATGGGTTTGCTGTTATCATCGAGGCAGCGGTGTCCTGCAGCTCCCATTTGCATAATGCTATCGAAGAGAAACCATTAACATACGTGGCTCTCCACAGATCATCTACTAGGTGTCTTGCCCGGGATACCTAATGAGTGCGTCTGCGTGTTCGCACATGTGTGTGTTGTTTACTCAGCCAGTGTGTATTTCCTGCCAGTTGTTTGTTTGCTTGTATCCCCAGAGGCATTAGGGTGGTGCTCCACTGCACAGCTGATTACTATCACATGCTGCCCTATGACATCCCACAGACACATGCAAATACACAGTGAGATCGGGCATGCTAATATGCAGCTGTTGTTCAAAGGGTTCGTTCGCTCCTCAGCCCTCATTGCAATTCACCACAAGTCATTTGGAGGCGCTTTGTCCGACATGAAATAACCCTCCAGATGTACCGGTTAGTCATGCTGCTCTCAGTGGGTCTAATTTTATGATGACGTCCAAGCAGGACACTTTCTTTCAGTTATGGGGACACCATGTGGTTAAAGTCGGAGTCATACAATAGGGAAGCAAAAATCATCTGAGCTGCTCTGAGCACAAAATGGCCCGACGCCAGGGAAATTACTCAGAGTTGTGTTTGAAATATTTATGATTGTTTGACAAAGCTCTCTAAAATGACTCAGTTAGCATCACAATGAAAGTGGAAATGTGGGGGAGCAGTCTCTTTTTGGATGGATTGTTAGCTGCCTCCGCGTCACTCGTCTTCCTTTAAATGCACATTAGCAATAGTATGTCGTACTTCCAGTTGTTGGACTCACATAGGACAGATTGATGGCCCCATGCAGACCTTCCATCAACACGCATCTCGGATCATCTGATCACAAGTGGACAGCTTTTAATACATCAGCTATTAGAACGTGTCTCCACATGCATCTCAAGTGTCCACTTGTAATCGTATCTCACTTCCCTGTTGTTCATGCATACAACCACGTACACTATTTCCATGGCAACTAAAAACAAATCTATTTCCTAAGAACAAAGTAGTTTCATGATGATAACAGGATTCCATTGCCACTCAAATGAGTTTGTATTTCTGTTTACATCGACAAATGTTGGTGCCTCTGAATGTCGTCAGAGTGATCGGATCTCAATGAGTCCTCTATGCGTCCTGGATGTGTTTGCACCTGTTCTTACAGCTGTCCACTGTGATCGGATCACGCAGGACGCATATCAATCCCACATCTGAACAGGGCCAAAGTAACAGGCTGAGTTTCTGTTCATAGTCTGGGTCAATGTCAATGTCATAATGCACCCAATAGCCCCTGTCAATTAAGAACTTGTGTTGAGTAAACTTTCTTTTAATGTTTTATCTCTGCAATCTGCCCCCAGACATTTAGGGAAAGAGGGCTGGGCCCCTGCCTCCTATTTGAAAAAATTGAAAGAGGACTTCTCCCCTCGTAAGAAGACCCTGACGGGCCCCGTGGAGATCATCGGAAACATCATGGAGATCAGCAACCTGCTGCAGAAGAAGTCGGTCAGTGAGAAGGACATCCAGACCGACGGCGAGGGCAGCACCACACCAGAACGACACTTTTCCAAGAGTGAGATCAGCCTGCCCATGCCCTATAACTCCGAAATCAACGCTGAAACAGGCAGGAGGCTGAGCGCAGGCCGGGACACCAACAGTCCTTGTCTGGGGATAGCAGCGAGTGCTGCTCTCAATGAAAACAAAGGGAGAGGTGAACCGGGGTCCCCCGCTGTGGCCCGGGTAGCACCGCATAGAGTTGAAATTGGTGAGTATTTGTGGTGTGTTAGGAGACAAATGACCTATCAGTGAATATAGTAGTAAGTTCTGTGTACCTGAGGAGGATTTGTAGTGAGTGTATGAGATATTAAGATCAAATCATTTTCCTTTTGCGTAGGCTTTGATGCCGTAGGTAAGCTGCATTGGTTCTTTAACTAATGGTGGTGGTGGTGTAATCTAAAACATGTTCGTCACATTAACCTGGGATAATAAACACCATGGGACTCACATACTAAAAGTATATGTGACTATAAATAACAGCTTGTGGTGATGCCGTGCGGTCCTGAGGGATGTCGTGTCCGTTCATCACACATGTGTTTTCATCAGATGTTACTTTGGTTTTCAGGTTCTCCCAATCTGAGACAAAAACCTCCTCCAAGAAGAGACACCAACTTGGTAAGACAAAGCTGCATCCCTCCATTCTTCAGGTTCAACGGAGTGTTTACAAAAACTGGCGCTGGCAGAAAAAGACAATGCAGGAAATGAAAGTAGGAGGAACATAAAAAGAAGGTTATTAATTAGCTCCCTGGTAACTGCCAAGCTCGTCAGACATTAAAGCACAGCAACAGAAACAGAAGGTCTTTGCTCATCCGAATCTCTCCACATAACTAAATATTATTAATACCACATGTATTATCTTGAAATTATTTAACATGTCTTCCTGGTTTCACTCATATTCATTTTGAAGTCATCCTGATATGCCAGCTACTCACAACTCTCTCCCTTCGCTGTCCAGGGATTCCAGTTACCTAAACCACCAGAGCCCCCTGCTGTGGAAGCGGAGTATTACACTATAGCAGATTTCCAGTCGTCAATCTCGGATGGCATCAGTTTCCGTGGAGGACAAAAGGCTGATGTAAGAGGCCATATGCATATTGTTGTCGCTGAGATGAGACGGTCAGGGCTCATTGAATATGTATGTAGACGTAGAGCTCCCCTGAGACACGGCACAGCTGAGGCGATAGACATACGACCTTGAGATCTGTGTTTGAACGGAACAATGTAGACAGAATCCCTTCGTCTCTGATGCTCGTGTAGAAAGATGAAGATAACATCATTTTGAGCTGACAATTCTCGGCAGTGTGTTATCTCTTGTCATTAATGTTTGTGTAAGACAACTCTAATATAGTAACAGGATGTCTGGCTGCCTCTTCCCTCACCACAACTCATTTCAATGTCTGACAATATTAATGAAACAAGGCTTTTAAATATCTATTATGGTCCTTATATCATTGTGTAGGTGATAGAGAAGAACCCTGGAGGCTGGTGGTACGTGCAGATCGGTGAAAAGGAAGGCTGGGCCCCGTGCTCCTACATTGACAAACGCAAGAAGCCCAACCTCAACCGTCGAACAAGCACCTTGACCCGACCCAAAGTCCCGCCCCCAGCTCCGCCTGTCAAGAGACAAGATTCTGAGGAGAATCCCCCATCCTCGAACTCAGCCTCCAAAACATCAGAGTCACACAACAGACCCGTGTACGAGGAACCTGAGTATGATATTCCCGCAATTGGATGCGAAGGTGAATCTGACACGGATTCTCTCAAAATTGAGCGCCCCCTGGACGTGAAGATCAGCAGCGTGGTCAGCAACAAGTACCGCAGCTTGCCTCCTTCAAGCAAAGCCTCTCCTCCTGTTTGCAAGGACTCTCCAGTTTTCAGCCACCGAAGGACCTCCTTTAGATCTGTGGAAGAGGTTGCTAAGGAGTGTATCTATGAGAACGATGGCTTCAGGAGTAGCGGAATCGGTGGAACCCATGCCAAAGGTTCCAGTGAGCCCAACTCTCCAAGGATCTACCGTTCCTCTACAGTCCCACGCAAACCCTCCGGATCCTCACCTGTACCTGGAAGACCAATGAAAACCATGACGCCGGAGATGAATCGGAGAAGCCAGACTTTGGGCAGACACATAGATATTAGCTTCAGATCCCAGGAAAACAGTCCCCACTCCTCATCAGATGAATTGACCAGAGGCTCCAAGAAAGGCTTAGGCTTCAGCCGAGAGGTGGAACAGAGGATAGGTCAGAGCCCCTCCACCAGACCTAAGCCCTCTGTTAGACCTAAACCACTCCTGACCAAGTCGGAGCCCCAGAGTCCCGAGAGGATGGACATCAGCTCTTTGAGACGACAGCTGAGACCCACAAGTCAGTTTCGACACAGTCTGAAACCGTCCCGTGGGGACGACTCTGAAACAGCCTCTGTTATCTCATCAGAGGACTCGATGTGTTCGCGGAGTACATCCGATCTCTCCTCTGTTTACTCCAAAGGAAGCCGTGGTGACTCTGACTTAGAAGGCCCCAGTCTCTACCGCTCACTAGATGCCTATAAGAAGGTCCAGGACTCTGAGGTCAGCTTTCCAGCAGGGGTGGAGGTCGAGGTTCTGGAGAAGCAGGAGAGTGGTTGGTGGTACATCCGTCTGGGCTCCGAGGAGGGCTGGGCTCCTTCATACTATCTGGAACCTGTCAAACAGGCGGGAGATGCTGGCGGGCTGGACTCAAACGGACATGGAAGTGGCGGGAGCAAGTCCAACAGCCTGGAGAAAAACGAGCAACATGTTTTGGCCCTCAATAACATCAATATTCAGGGTCTGACCCAGCAGCCTCAAGGCTTGAGGAGGAACACCCCGCCGATTCCCTCCAAGCCTCCTGGTGGCTTCTCAAAGCCAACTGGGATGGTTAACGGAGGTGTGCGGATGAGGAATGGGGTACGCCAGGTGGCGGTGAGGCCTCAGTCTGTGTTTGTAACCACAACACAGCCCGCAAAGGACACACATTATATGACAGGGTCCCTGAGGCGAAATGACTCGCTTGGCAGGAGCGATCACTATGGCTCTGGCTCTGCGACTCTCGGTGTCCGCCGAAATGCCTCCTTCAGCACAGTGCGGCCACATGTGGTTGTTGAAAGTCAGACCAGACCTGCCGAGCGCCCGAGCCTGGGGTCTTCAGGGAGCGGATTCAGCTCAAGCAACGTCCAGGACTCCCATTGCCGTTTCAGCCAACGCAACGGTATACCCGTGTCCACAGTCCGCCCCAAGCCCATAGAGAAGAGCCAACTGATCAACAATAACCTCGGGAGGGAGGTGTATGTGTCCATCGCCGACTACCGTGGCGATGAGGAGACTATGGGTTTTACTGAGGGGACCTGTCTAGAGGTCTTGGAGAGAAACCCCAATGGATGGTGGTACTGCCAGGTGCAGGACAGCCTGCTTCCCCGTAAGGGCTGGGTCCCATCCAACTACCTAGAGCGGAAAAAATAAAGCCAGCCCACAGCCCTTCCCGACCTTCCTCCTCTTTTCGATGTCTCAAAGAAAGTGGGTTGCACAATTCTTTAAGAATGTTACCCACAATCTCCCTTAAGCAATATGCCCTTGAAAACGTCCGTCTATGAAACGGCTGTGTGTTAAAAGAAAGATGTTTTAATCTAGAATGGAAGGACACTTTTAGTGCTGGTTTACTAAAATGTATACACAGAGGAGATTTTAAGTATATTTCGTGGGAATGAGACAAAAAGAAGCGAACGATTGGCCACATTTGAGGGGGACAGTGACTTTGAGGTGTACAAAGGTATGAATGGGAGCGACAACCTCTCTAAGAGGTTTTGTACTATGTAATACAAAGGTGGAGCTGGCTATGCTTATTCCTGCCCATCACTGACTATGATGGCCAATAAGTGCCTTTTGTATTTGATCACCTGAATGAAGTCCTACATGGTGGACGGCAAAGTATTAAATCAACCAAATCTTTCAAATGTGCCATAAGCCTACGAACGCCACCAAGACTATTTCCATAACCAACTAAGTGCTCGGTTATAGAGCGCAAACAAAGTGGAATGTTTCGGTCTGGAGAGCTGGAATTGCTTAATATGAATTAAGGGACTCAAGTCACCACAGAATTAACTCATTGTAAGTCAGCCATCAAGCAAACGAACCCAGTATTTAAATCTCGACGTTAGTGGTATTATTTAGTTTATTTTTTGTGTGTTATAACGTCTTGTGTTGACGCAATTCTTCCTTAGAGAATTATTTCTGCTGTCTTGTGACATCTGTCGTCCAGCAACAGCCTAGACAAGGTCAAGCTGAACCTTCCTGTCTCGTATCATCCGAGGTACGGAACACTTGAAGACTACAGTAGGAGACCATGTTTGATGAGCATGTGTCAGGCTTTCAGTAGCCCCACAGAAGAACCATCATCATACATGTCTCTAATCCCAGACGTATCTGTCTGGGATAGAAATATAAATTCATCACCTGTGAAGTCAGACACACTCAATGAACAACTTTAAACTCATCAGAACAAAACCACCTCTCATCTGGGTAACCTGAAAACAAACTTTACTTCACTGTAGTGTTTTTAGTTTCAGGAACAATATATTTTGTATATTTTTAGTTTTGTATTAATGTAATATTATTGCTGTTGAGTACTGGAAAAGCAAAATAGTTGAATCCCAGGAACGTACGTACGCAGCCCAAATTATAATCAGATCAAAGAGGAATATCATTTCATTGTACTCTACTAAATGTCTTTAAGGAGTTTTCAGTACCTGGAAGTACTTAATACATGTTAGGAACATTACAATCAACATATTCTAACATGAGATATTTCTGTGCAGTAACAGTAATAATCTTACATTGTTTCAACATCTCTTGTAGTAAGGAGGGCCATCCTTCTCATATTATACAAGATCACATGTTGTCAGTCACCAGAAAACTACTTAGAAATTAAGTTAAATTAATAAATGTGATTTTCTTATTTGAAATCGAATTTTTGCAAAAATCCAACGGCTGATGTTCAAGACTGCTGAAATACATTTTCTAATGAATGAGTGTGAACTCTGGACAAGGTGAACTTTTCATTATGTTCTGCAGGACAGTATCATTTTATTAAACAAAGTATGGCACCTGCTAGATCGCAGTTATCTATTTTAGCGAAAAAAATCATTTTTGTGTTTTGTTTCTTTGAAGTTGATCACACAATGAACAATAACGAGGAACGAAGTGGTTCTGCTTTGTCAATTAGTGCACTTTAAAAAAAAACTGTTTTATTGTGCATTAATTTAAAGATGCAGTAAACATCCAGCATATTATTTATACATATTTTTTTATTATTTAATTAATTACCTCATATAGGAAATTGAACTCTTTCATACAGGACTGCTCTTGCAGAAGTCTCCTGGAGTAGAATTGAAGAAACCGAGACCTCCTGTGGATGTTAATGGTACTACAACATGATTTAATCCCATCCACTCTCTTACCAGCCATCCTACCTCAGTGCAATAAGAAATGCACTGCTGGTCAGTGAGTCTGCCCAAAAACTGTACAGAAATTGAATGTTTTTTAAATCTGAGTGCAGCTAAAATATTTTTGTAGCACATGTTTTGTATTGGGCACTAATTTATTTGTGGAAATCGTTCTATTTTTTTTTTTTTTCTTCTCTATGCTGTGTGCTGCAACTTTAGCAAACCATGGACACTTCCTTCATCTTTATTGTGCTTTACATAATGCCGGATATTTAAGGATATTTATTATGAATAGTTTTATATATTTTATCACAGTTTGACAATCAGAAAAATTCCCTTTATTTGACTCTGTGGAAAATTTGCATCGTTACACAAATTCGATTTTAGTCACGTTAATAAGCAAAGTTCTTGCAGAGCAGTCGACATAATTGAAAAACAAATCATGGATTTAGTGAATGTGAGGATGTACAAGCATTTATTTTAAAATGTGAAAAAGTCAAAATATACCATTTAAGATAGTCTGTGAGGCAGCGAGTCCTCCTCCATCATGACGAAGGCATTATGTAAATGTGTTGAATCACTGTTTAACATTTCTGCTTCAGCATATATTGTTATTATTCTATATCGCTTTGTTTGATCAAGCTGATTTCATTTGGCTGCAGTCCCGAGGGATCGGTTCCGTGTCGAGCCGACCGTTTAGCTGTGTAGCATCTATCTTTATTCATGCTTGTCGATTTTTTTTTTTTTTTTTTTACTTTCTAATTTTGCAAAGATTTTGTCAAATTCTGTGCGCTCGAGAAAATTTGTGCAATAGGAAACAAACGCTTCGAGAAGAGGAAACGGTGCAGAAACACGCATAGAAAAAACACGACAAAAGGCCATAACATCTGTTGGCTGAAGAGATTCCCGGTCAAATCGCCATTCAGGAGCTTTTACCACTATTTCAAGTGTGTTCTAAAAGGGCGCCAGTGAAAAGACCCTAGAATCATCATACAACTGTAAACTACACTCATTGGACCAAAGCAGCTGTATGTGACGCCTCATTATCTTGTGACTTGATGGACTTTTATAATAAGGAACATGAGGAGCCCTGCTCGTCCTGCCCGGGATCACCAGTGGACGGTGTGATGAGGATGGCAAGGCAGGAACCCACTGACCCATTCTGTACTGACATTACAGCCATCTGGCTCTCCTTCACAGATGGAGGGTGTCGGGCCCGTCATCGAGGGGCCTCGGTGGCCCGGCTCTGAGCTGTCACGTTTGTGCCTGAATGGAATTTTGATAGTCTGTGGTTTTGTGTTGTTGTTTTCTTTTCGCTCCCCCTCCAGTGTGTCCTCCTCTCTCTCTGCCTCTTTTGACATTCACCCCGCTTGTTGTCAAACCGACTCTGACTTTTTCTTCGCCGATCAACCGCGGTGAAAATGGCATTTGGAGCCGTTAACGGGCAACGAGGCGCCAGCGGGACGAACGCGAATGCTCCTTCAGGCATTTCCGTTCAATCCTTCAAATTCCAGGATGAAGGCCAAAAGGAGACGAATCTTTTTTGGCCTCGTCGATGTGGGCCGCAGGTGAACACGTCTTTGTGCTAAAGGTTCCTTGTGTCAAGGCCGATGCAGAGCTTGTATCTCGTTGTAGTTCCACCTGGGTCTTACTCTCTTTTGTTCGTGACTTCTACAATTCAAACTATTCATACTCACCTGGCATCTGTTGCAGACACAAAATGTACAGCGGTGGTATCCAAGCCTGCCAAAGCTCCAAATACACTGAAATTATAAATCATTTTAAACCACCGTATTCAGAATCAGAAATCAACATACAGACAAAAGGCAGCGGATCGCTGACCCAACGTCTCCGTCTGACGTCTGCCTCCACCGTCCATCTTTAGCTCCTCCCTGACTCCGATATTAGCGGTTAGCCGTCCTGTCAATGGTCCACTTGACAAACTGTCCGTTGCATTTATTTACTTCTCATTGAGAAGACAGGAGCAGGTTGTCTCCTGCGACATCGGCCCCGACAGTAAGACCCAGGTAAATCACCAACACCACAGCTGCCCTCTTCAGTTCCGGTTCCTCTGTTCGGTCTCGGTCCACCGGTTCAGCCTGTCTCAGCTGCACGACTCTTCAAACGTGCGTGCGTCCACACCGCAGAACAGAAATGGAATTGGTGGAGGGAGTATCTCCGCCTTCCACCTGCACACACACACACACACACACACACACTCGATGAAGATGTGGAGTCATTCATGTTAGAGGAAACGTGTTTTCCAACGTATTCCAGCAGGTCAGTCGGGTGCGACAGCTCCGCTACGCTGCTGTTCCCTGATTCCCCCTCGCCCAAAAGATGCCCCCCCCTTTAGGCATGAAGCACCCCAGGATCTGTCATCTCGAGCTGTGTTCCTTCTGGCTACACTTCCCATGTTCTTTCCCTATTTGCCACATGCGTGCGTCCCGTCCTTCCTCGACACAGCCGGGCGCTCTGTTCTGGTGCGGAATGATTGAGGTATCAGGGAGGATTCTGGGGGAGTGTTTGTTTGTTTTGCATGATGAGACGGATTGTCTGCAGGAGGTCAAGGAGATATGGGTGTTGAGAGCAGGATGCAGGGAGACACGACGGATCGGATCGTAGATTCTAGGAGGCGACGTGAGAGGAGCTGCAGGGAGATGAAAGGGTGGGCAGCGTTCTATACGCCGGTAAACCATCCACATGAAATATAAATCTTTGCAGCGGAGCCGTTTGATCGGCTGCTCAACCTTCAGACCTAATGAGCTCTCAGCTCCGGTGAAACCTCCAAACAATGTTAGAATGGTGACGGTTGGAGCTGCTCACAAGAAACTGCAAGTCAGAAAGAGATGGGAGCTTCTCTCAACGTAAGAACTGATCCCACGTCTGATTCCAGCTTCTTCTAGCCCCGAGGGCGAGCGCCGAGCCGGCTGTTCAAATCCCACAAACTTTTTTTTGGAAGAAGACAAAGGACGGTTCTCTCGTATCTGATTCTTATTCCTGTGTGCATTTGTTGAGAAAATAACGGAATGTTTTGCAAGTCTAACGCAGGAGTTGAAGGGCTTCTCACCGTCTAATGAAACAGCATTAAATGTTAATGGGAAGCGAGAGCAGCGAGCTCTGCAACGGAGGAGTTAATGAAGGTGGTTGTTTGATGGCAGGGGGAGGTTGGATGAGGAAGTTTGAGGAAGTGTGTGCAGGCAGGTGGGGGGGGGGGGGGGGGTGGGGGGAAGGATTTTTGTAGGTTTTTAATTAATATCGTGTTTTTGTGTGAATGTGAGAGAAAAGAGCAAGTCAGGCTTCGGGGTTTTTTTTTTTTTCTGCAGCAGTTGTGAGAAGAATAAAAAAACAAAAGGAGCCCCCCCCCCCCCCCCCCCCCCCCCCCCCCCCCC
>CAAKHC010004464.1:4726-16155 GCA_901007825.1 Macroramphosus scolopax | reverse complement strand
CCCCCCCCCCCTTTCCACCCACAACCTACCTACAGGTAACTGATTCCCAAGTACTTCGCAATAACCATTATTGCACTTGTTGAATCAAAGTATGTAGTCCAGATAAAAAATAAAGAGCGACAACATTAAAATCAACTCAGCAAGCTAGAAAATTACAGAGAAACCACGTTCACCGACCTACACTCCAAATGACAAGACGTATAGCGATGCAACAAACGGAAAGGGAGCGCAGTAAGGCTGCATGTCCACTGGGGAACGGTTTTCACTATGAAAAACTGGGTTTTGCACGTTTTTCACAGCACACAATGGTCACTAAGCGCTCAGCGTTTAAACAATTGCAACTTCTGACAAGGGGACACTGCTTAGGAACGTTAGTGTAGCCTTCTCAAATTAGGGGGCAAAAGATGAATGCTATGCTTCATGTTAGCATCTGAGTTGTTGGCAGTGGTTGAATTCGAGTCTTACGATGAAATGAGGAACGACCCAGATGAACATGTAAGACCATTCACTGAGGCTGGAACAAGGACTAGATTTTGCAAGCCCCAACTACTCTGGAGTGTGCTGGTCTGGTGTTCATGTCAGGGAGATGAAGTGACTAAAGAGGATGTTGCACCTGAGACAGTAGCTGAGCTGGGGCAGTGTTAAGGGAGTCTTATGGAGGCTCGAGGGTCAGAGATAGAATGCTGCTTAATCCTTTCATCCTTCAGCTGAGCTCCAGGAACCAAATCTCATTCTGACGGTTGCTGTGAGCCGGGTTGGTGTAGCCGGCGACGATGAACTTATCGTTGACACACTCAGCAGGACAGTCAAGCAGCTCAGCCAGGATATTGATCTCGTTAATGATGGTCACTTCATTGGTGGGACCGGTAAAGGCCCTGGAAGACAACAAGAGGAATGAAATCAGGAGTCTAATCTCCTTTTCAATGCCAAGCAGAACACCTGGGGATCCCAGTTCTTTATCCTCTACATACCTTGTGTATACAATGGTGGCAGGCCAGATCTCTATGACGATCTCACTGTCAATAGCTTGTGGAGGCTGCGCCTGATGGTCAGCGGGTAGGTAGTATGCCACAGTGACATCTTGGGAAATCACAGAATGGTTCTCATTTGTGCGTACCATTGTCACGATGGGGAGCGACATGCCCAGGTAGTCACCTATAGGAATAATAATGAGCCTTGAGTCTATTTCATCTGCTGATGATGAGCTCCTTACAGAATAAATGAAATAAGATATAAGGGCAAGAGCCTGATCGGATATGTAATATGGTTGCTTGCTTGTGGACTCACCTGAAGAGTTCTGCTGGCAGATGTATCTCATTATCTTCATAAAACCATAGCAGATGCTCTGTTCATACGTGACCTCACGCATTGTTATACAAGCCCAGTGGCCCTTCTCATAGTGGCGTTTCTCATACAGCAGCTCCCCACACTGAAAAAGTAGAACAGATAATTGAATTACAAACTTTGATAAACTGAATTACGCAAATCCTATGAAACTTCCGGAGAAACCTTTGCTACTTGGATGGTATTCAAAGCATACAGTATTTGACCGAGGTACTGTACGTGACATGCCCGGTTTCTCTAAGAATAGGGTGCCACGATTGTCCTTTGTTTAATTGGAGTCTCAAGCAAAGTTTAAATGAACTAATTAACTCAATATAAACCAATTAGCCCTCTGTATTTATATGGGCCCCTAAGGAGTTTAAATAGCTTACTGTATCGGCTGACTCAATCATGTCGAGGAAGCAGCAGCAGCTCACCAATACTCTCACAGGATCTCTATCTGATCGTAGTCTGACAAGGATGCTGATGGTGTACTTCCTTTTAGGTCTTTAAAGACCTTTTAGAGATTGTTGTTACGTGTGCACCTTCATACTAAATAATTCATTGTTGGATAAACTAAATGCAGAAGGTTAAACTGGTATCACACACACACAATGTTCACGTAGAGGAAAGATCCCAGGACATTTAATATGCACCTGCAGAATATGGCTATAGAGACGTGTGTTTCCCCCAGAAAACGGTTTAATATCATCATGATGTTATTCTCATATCCTTTAGTATTTATATAAGGCAACGTTCTGTTAATGAGCTCCTCCATTTCAGACATTTCATTATTCATTTGAGCACCTTGCATGTAGCAGCATGTAGGGTAGGCTAAGGCCATGTTCAGATTGAAAACAGCCCTGCCTTTAAACTGCTGCACCGGTGACGGGGGTTCATTTCATTTACGAGCGAAACAACAAAAATATTACCCTAAAGGTCCAGGTGAGAACTGCTATACTTACGAGCTGTACACTTGTGATTTGATGACCCAAGAAGCATGTTATTGCCAGTTCTGATCCGGGCCGTTTTCATATAGAAAATGGCGATATCAGAAAATAGGGGCATTAGCTGAAGGTATTTAACTAGTTCATCAGGGTCAATGTGAAAGTCGGATACCTTCTCTTTACGTGCAAGGAGGGTGAAAGGGACTTGTTCTCTGTGACTGCGTCCTTGGTTGTTGCTGGTTAGCTGTTGAATCGGTTCAGACATTTCTGTCAAGAGACAAGCAGACAGATATATGGTCAGTTGAAAGCATCAAAATAAAGTATTGTTGACAAAGCAGATGTTTCTCGCTGTGAAACACAATTTATGCACGTTTCTATCGTGATTCTGCTAATGAGTGAGCCTACATGCTACATATACAAGGGGACATCTAGTACTTCCATACAATTGGCTTCCTTTTCCATTACATCTTCACGTACGGACGTCTGTCTTTAATCTGTGCACTTCCAGTAATCTCTCTCTTAGCAGGCAGTGCTGGTGGTTTGCGTGCAGAGGGCTGCCAGATGGGCAGAGTGCTGTGCCAGGATGTCGCAGAGTGTAATGTTTATTAGAGCTGATGGAGAGAGCACTGATTAAAGCTGCCCAATGGACGACTAACAGAGAGACGACAGCAGCGGTCACTGCATTTGAAACACAGCAGCATATTGGACCCATCTATCAAGCTACTATTTAAAAAGACATTTTATGCATCAACAAGGTCGTTCACTGAATTACTGAACTGGCACTTAACACTTGATTTTTTGGATCAGGTGACGCCAACATTGTTTGTCTAATTTGTAGTATGTAAAGTACTTAGACACAACTGCTATCAAAAAATAGAGATTAATCCATATAGTTTAGCTTCACCTTGAAGGCGTGTTAATTGATCACAAATAAATCCAAAAATACAATCTAATATTTATAACATTTAATTTTTTATATATTAGTATTATTGTTTATTCACTTTACATGTGGCTTTTATCTTTTTTGTTTTATTTACAAATTAACTCTTTTCACAGGTAACCACAGAAGCATCTTTTCCTCGCTGTCAGCTTAAATACTAGAATTATGTCCGGTCAAATAACGGTCAAACACAAGACTCCCAAGGTGAACCCGATACAGTGACATTACATCAGTCAGTATGATGGAGGACAACTGGGTCAGAGGGATCTGTGGTATTTGTCTGATCAATCATTTCTCAACAAACAAAGCTGAGTGGAGTTGTGTGTCAGTACATTACAGCAGTACAAACCCCATCTAGCAAGGTCTCATGTAAATCATTGATCAGAGGAGAGGCTAAGCAGAGATGATACGCATGCACTTTTAACTGTTACTTCCCAGTTTGCATGCGTGTATCTTTTTAACCACGCAGCATGTTTGACTGCATGATTATCTACAGTTACAGGCAAGTTTCTGTTCAGCTTGTCTCGTTTCTTAGCAATTCCTTTGATCCACACTCAATTAAAAATTCATAAACACCACCGTACCCTGCAATTCTGTTGGGAATCTATGACATTGCAATTTTTACCAGCAGTATTAGAATACAGATTAAGCACATAATGACGGTATTTATCTGTCAGTATTTTTATACAGGAGTCATACTGAATACTGCCCTTTTTAAATGTTTGTTCTATCGTGGGTGATTTGTTTTTATCGTCTATATTTTTTGAAGCGAGACGACAAGGTCAATTTTGTTGAACCACCATTCATTTGGTGTTCATTAGTGTGAAGTGGAAAACACAATGAGCAATGTTCATTTGAGAGCACTCATGGCCTGAATCTTTGGAACATCTTGTTTACAAGCCAGAAGGCCTTCTTGTCCGCTCCTCTTACCCTTGTTTTGATGTCCAATGGAGGGGAAACTAATTAAAGAAGTTTTGTACGGAATCAAATAGATTGCTCCATAATAGATCTTAATTAAAAACCTTGCCTTGCTTGCCTTAGATTTGTGTTGACAGAAAGTATTCAACACTCTAAACAAATAAAGGCGTTTTTTTCCCCACAAATCAATGCAATTAAATCATTTAACGAGTTGCTCCTGTCAAATTAAACTTATATGTAGCATTGTGTAAAACTACAGGAATGCTGTGGCCACTTGGAGGCAGTGGGAAGAAGTTTTAATTGGATATGAGGAAGTTGTTAAATGGTAGCACCTTTACACGTCCAGGAGTCCCGGAACAACATTATCAATAATTTGAAGAATGTAAATCCAACAACCACATTTCTTTGGTTCAGTTTTGGATCTATATGAACCCCTGAGGGAAGTGCATTCTCTCTGCTCGCCTTTTGATGGTGAGAATGTAGCGTACAATGGGTATTCTAAAAATACAGCTTCTTGCTGCAGTGGAAAACAATGTTGTAAGAGCAGTGGGAGTGAACAATAAAGTCGTGGGCCAAAAAAGATAAACCGTTTGGCCCAAGCTGAAACTCGCTCAAGAGCCTGGAGATAATTGTCTTTACATGAGGAGCCTCTCAAATTTTATTACAAATTAGTGGCTGCTTTCATGTTACCCAATCACATGATGTGAAGTGCTCTGGCAAGAGACATTATCGAAAGAGACAAAGCGCTTAAGGAATCTCATAAAATGAATCGAACTGGAAAATATCTTGTCCATCATGATTTTGCCTTGATGCAAGCGTACAGTTGTTGTTGTTGTTGTTTATGACGGTATCAACTGTTGTGCTGGGCACGAAGGAGCAGGTGCAAATGGACTTCCAGACCTCGCTGTCACTCTCAAACTGATTGAAAAGTTTTTTCTTGTAAGCGAATGGCGGACGAATGTACTGGTGGGGTGAGCGGCCGACATCATGTCGCAGCACTCTGGATTGAGCGGTGAAAGAAATTATCTCAAGATGGCTGCCGTGTGGTGCGACGTGCCGGGAAGGACTTTGGCTCTGTGCACTTAGCAGCTCCTTATGACGTACAGAAGCCTGCTTGACAACAAGACTCCATCCCCATTAGAGGACAGGAGGGTTTACTTTGGCCATGGCCTGTCCTTAACTTCTGTATGGTACTGGACAAGGTAGCTAATCCTCCATGAGTCAGAAGGCCCCAGCAAGCCATTCTGTGCTAAATCCTGAATAAGTGCTGTGGTCTGAGGGGAGAAGGGAGGATGATGTGCCAGTCTGGATTCTTAGTGGACACAGACAGAGTTAGGATGACAGCCTGGGTCTCTCATAGGAGCAGAATTATATTTTTCAATGCCTTTCTGAAATAATTAAAACCATCTTTGTGAGAAAGACAATTGTGCGTTGTTTGGTCATAATTAATTCACACCGGTTAAAAGAAAAAAAGTACTCATAATTATCAGTGTGGACATTTTCTTATTTTAAGCACACAAGCCAAAAAGGAGCCAAGATGAACAACAAAAGGCTTTGAGGTTTTTTTTCATTTTATTGCTCTGGAAGATTAAAATTTATCTAATCTCCATGGGTTTATTGCTCCAGGCTGTATCTAAGATCTGTGAATAGCAATGACCGTAAAAGGTTAAAGATTTGAAATCAACCTTGCTTGGTGCATTTAGTTGAGTAAAATGTCTAAAATAAGCTACTAGTCTATAAATTAACATTTGTTGATACTTATGAGGATACTGGTCAATGAATTTGGACAGTCTGAATAGTGTTCAACTTTGCCTTAAGAAATAGATGATGAGCAAATTTAATAGTAGCTTTTAAAAAAATGAAGTAAATACCATGTTACCACTTCAAACATCTGCAAATGTCAAAACGTTAAACATCAATTTAGAAATATGTATGAACAGTTTGTACTAGGAGAGGGCTGCCTGTAGAAGAGATCAACAGCATGTTTGAGTCCGATCTAAACACTGGATTGGTCTAATGTTCGCCTTTCACTTCACTGTTACAAAATAATTCAACCTTAACTGTCGTATTAAAAAGTTTTTCAATGAACTCAACTGAAAACACTATTGAAGCTCTCGTCTGCCCATCAAGCTGCAGTTATAAGTTAAACATCTTGTTTACTTAACCATGTAATTATATAGCGTAGAATCAGGCTATAGGGTCAAATACAGGTGAAAGAAAACACCATTGTTGTTTCACAAAGGATGGAGCGGTACTATCATTTGTATTTACTAGCGAATCAAAGCGGCCCTTCATCTAATACAGCTGCCGTTCCAGAGTGTTCACGGCATTAATGTGGTTTAATATTTTCATCTTGAGCTTGAATTAATCAAATTATCCAATTAACTCATAATGAGTGTTAGCTGTTATTAGGCATGTTTTCTGAGGACTACATCTGGGAGAAATCTCAATATATGGGACATTTTATTGACGTTCTTGAAACACTGGCTTACATGTTAATTCAAGGCTTATTCCTAACAACCCACTGCAGTTGTAATCTCCTGTTTTCTGTGCCAGTGTTAGAAAGGATTTATAATGCTGCAACTTACAATTGTTACAGTTAATTTCTTGTGATTAGTCCTGATTAATCCGTTGGTTAACATACCGATAAATAAAAGCCATGCAGTGTAAACCTAATTAAGAAATATTATTTACTTTATCTTGCCATTAAATACAATGGCATTTTCAGAGGGTTTGGTACCGGGTTGGGTCATGCAGGTACTTGGATCGAAACGATGCTGCTTTTTGAGGGTGCAGTACATCGAGACGCAATTCGTATTGTTGTGCATGTGAATCGTTGACAGGTGCATCATATTTGATTTTAGAATTGCAGAAGAGTCGCACCTCTACTTACTAAAATTGTCTACAATAAAAAGTGGCTCATGCCAGGCGCCAAGCGAACACATACCTTACCTTTGACGTTACAGCGTTCAACACGCCCAAGTCACTGTTTAATGATTGTTTTGAAAATGGACAACAATGCTGCGCCACCCCGCAATTGAATTTACCACGTTAGATACAGACTCTTTATGAGTAACTTAGTGGACGCATCTAATATTACATCAGCAAGTTAAAGATAGTATTTGTAGGGTTAGCATTTCCAGCAAAGATTGCATTCTATATTCACTATTCTACTATTTACTGTTGATCAACAGTTTTAGACACATTACTGCCCCCCTCTGGTGGTAGTAATGTCACTGCCAAGCGCAGATAAAAACAAGGGAATGTTTTAGAGTAGTAGTTGCAATAACTTTCTGATTTTATATTTTAAATCAATGTTCAAATATTTGAAAGTAATGAGCAAGTCTTAGTTACCTGTGACCATTTCATTAGAAATAAGTGATTAAACGTGAATAAGATCAACTTGACAAATACTTACGGAATGACTTTGCTCTGATCACGGTTGTTTAACAATGAAAAACTGTGTTAGTTGAGATTGAGAGACCCCTACTATCAGAAAGTGCATACTGTTCATGTGACAGAGGGCTAATAACAATAAAACCCTATTTGATAAAGGGTTCCACTAAATTAATCTGAGCATAGAGTTGTATTGACATCATAAGTTTTCAATATGGTCTGTGATTTTGGAGATAGTGCAGTTACAATGGTGAGGACATTAATGATTTCTTATTCCTGAGACTCACCAAATAAATCTAAATAAAATCCCCCCACGCAACTTGAAAGGTCCCATGACAAAATGAGATAGAGATATATTAATATCTTGTTGTACAGTTTGGCCCTTTAACATGATAAAACAGTCTGCATGGTAGAAGTTTCACTTATTTGTCTTTGCGCTCCAAAGTTTTGCATTTCATATTTTAAAAACCTAGTTTACACTATTTCTGGCACGAATTTGCTTTAGGGCAGGGAATGCATTATCCTGGCTGGAACTGGTTTCACAAAAAACTGGGTCAATGTCCATGGTGGTTTGCCTTCAAGAAGTTGAACACAAGTATTTAAACTTAATTAAAACATGTTGTCAGTAGTTCTTTTTTCCTGACTGCACTCCCTAAGAGAAAGTTAAAATAGTAAAGTAAGAAGGCAAAGACAATCTAAAACGTAAACAAACAAGAATGTTGCATGCTAACTTGAAGGGGATTTGAATTTCCGTGGAATTTTTTTTTACCATTCGAAACTTCCACCTGGTGTCCTCTCGCTACGTCCTGCCAGTAATGCAGCAGTCGATCGGGATCCTCCGCTTGCTCCATTGGGTCAGCCTCCCCTTCGAGGCTTCCGTTGCCCGAATCTGACAGTTGGTCCTCGGAGAAAGTCTCCAGGTCCTCCAGTGTGATCATCCCGTGTCGGTCGGGCCCGCTGCCTTCGCCACCACCACCCCCGCCGCCACCACTCATTTGGCAGCCACCTCGGTCCATTTCTGTTCGCAAGGACTAGCACCTACCGATAAGAATGCCTCGAATGCTTATTTATTGACAAACGAAGACGCTTAAATCGTCGCTGAATGCACTGTTTGTTTTTTCGTCCAATGTTTTTCCTTCGGACCTCGCTGCCTCGCGTGGCCAGATTAGGACAGCCGTTAGTTTTTGGTCAACAAACCAAGCACTACGCAGCTTTTCCCGACGCCTTTAGCCATAGTTACATTCGCAGTGTTATATCTGAATGAGCCGAGCCATATTCCGACGCCGGGTGTACTTTTTATTTGCCAGAAAAACAGGAAAGTGGACACCTCCTTCGACGGTGAAGGCTTGACACTTCCCTCATCATAGTCGGGGGTAAACGCGATGTTTATAGGAGGCGAGGGCGGACCACGTGACGCTGCGGGCTCGCACAACTCCTCCTCCTCCTCCGCCTGCTGCTGCCGAGACGATAAATAGGACCGAGACCGTCGTTCGCCAGTCCCGTACAGTGACGCATCCGCTCCTACACATGTGGCTCTCTCTTGTGATGTAAATATTGTCCAAAGAACGGACAATGTAAGTTTGTGTGGGGATACAAAATACACTGATGTTGATCACAAATCAATGCGGAGGCATGAATTTCGACTTCTTGACTCCAGACAATGTAATGACAATAAATTATCCTAAATAATTAATTCATGACCAGTCATTCTTATGGAATTCTATCCCTAATTCAGTGTTTTTCAATGTTTGTAGCATGGATTTTCTATTATTGTGTAATTATGTTAGTTTAGTTTACTTTAATCTTTTTTTGTTATTGTTAATATATGTGTGTATCTAGTCGGCTGATTTTTGACATTTTTCAATATCCGCTGTTATCTGCACTTACCAAAAGAAATTTCAGCAATGCGTCATTGCATTTGCAATGCACATTCGTTTTCTCTCAGACACACCGAGATGCTGGTATCTGCCGATATATGCTGTCAAGTGCACTTAGTGGTTCATTCCTAGTTTTTAACAGGTTGTTTTTCCTGTTCTCATGTATGTAAGTTGATACAGTTCAAAATAAGTTCACTGACAGAGTGCACGTGAGCAAACAATGCAGATTTACCAATAGTGTTAAATACATGTGTGTCTATTTTTGAATATTTTTATCAGGTGAAAAAAAAACACAGCAGCATGTTACCGGCTTTATATATGAGCCCTGATCATCCTGTGCGAAGCAGCGTGGTTCCTGTGTGCCACTGAATAACACGCATCGTTTGACCACGTGTAAAAGATCAAATGGTCAAACTTCCTTGAGCAGATGCTCTTGGCTCACAGTAGATCTGGAACAATAAGGAAATGCTCCATAAAAATAAATATGTAGACTTGTTGATCAACTATTTGACCATCATTTTAAATGTATTAAACCATTAATATTACTGTGCTTTGAAAATGTGGCCCTGCCTTGGCTGGTGTTTTATAGTAACTTTGAAAGTAGCTCGATTCATTAAACACTATGACATGACATACGTATATTGATAAGGTTGTGTGATATGTTGCTCTATTAAGTTATCACAAACTGGCAACACAGTTATTATCAATAGTAAACACCCTGTATGTGTCACTGACTACCTACAGAGAAATGAAAGAAACCTTTTTCATTGTTGATGTGTTTCAAACAGCTTGTAAGATTGACACCTGTTTGCATGTGCTCATGGGATTGTTTGCATCCAGATCCTTTGATGAACGCCTTGACACCGGGGCAGCTCAGTAGTAGAGCAGCAGGGAGTGAGTGTGTGTGTGTGCATGGAAATGTAGGTGTGAGGGCGAGAGAGCAGATGGTTTACAGACCCACAGGGACGAATATTGTGAAATATGCAATACAGAAATAAAAATTATAAGACATAAAAAAGAGAAATTATAATACACGTACAACTGTATCTGTGTTGCAATACATATATATTGTAATAGTTTGTCTCTTAAAGTGGTCGGTGGTAAACAAAACATGTCCCATCCAGGGATAATAAACAAACTTGAACTTGCACTAGAGGACAGACGAGCAGGATTTTCTCTGATCTGGGTTGCTGCGACAGCCAACCACCATGTTCCATCCTTCCACTCGCACGTAGTCATTATATAATCCTGCACAGTCTGTGGGCTAGACTCCATGTAAATGCACATTCACACACATTGATGCGCAGAAGGAGAGGGACCGAACAGGCCCCGTGCCCAAAGACCGACGCTGTTGCGGGATTTGTACTAATCTGTATTTTCCTCCGAGGCAGTGAACAATTGGATTTTGATTACAACAAAAACCTCTGTGCCAGGAATAGAGCTTCATCATTTATTATGCGATACAACAAGTTGGAATTTCCACACATCGTCCTGCTGACTTGTTTCTCTCCGTTCGTACTAATTTCTCCTCAGAAGTTATGGAAAGGCAAACTCTAATATGCAGACTCAAAACAATACAGCCCTTATGACATGCAGGGGTGAGAGTTCAGCTTAGTGCAGGTCCTGTTATTAATAGCTCGGCCAGCTTTTTCACGGCTTCTTTACGTCACTTAGCTCCATGCCCCTAAACCAATCCGCTACCCCCCCCCCCCCCCCCCCCCCCCCCCCCCCCCCCCCCCCCCCCCCCCCCCCCCCCCCCCCCCCCCCCCCCCCCCCCCCCCCCCCCCCCCCCCCCCCCCCCCCCCCCCCCCCCCCCCCCCCCCCCCCCCCCCCCCCCCACCCATGCTCTTGCAGGCTGCGTCACAGAGGCATGTGACACTCGTCCTCTCCTCTCCTCTCCTCTCCTCTCCTCTCTCCTCTCCTCCTCTCCTCTCCTCTCCTCCTCTCCTCTCTTCTCCTCTCTCCTCTCCTCTGTTTATGTTTATGCACAAATGAGATGCTTGTTTACTCCCAGGCCAATTAATGAGG
>CAAKHC010004463.1:10820-21732 GCA_901007825.1 Macroramphosus scolopax | reverse complement strand
CTTTCTCTGCCTCTCCATGCATTTCTGCGATTTTTATTTTGGGCTTGTGTGTTACATATCAGTGCTTGAAATGTCTCTCTCTTTAGGCGGTGCATCACTGTCAGCTGCGCTGAAAACGATTGCAGGGTTTGTGCCTCTGTATGCGTCGCTGTAAAGCTGGTTTTAGTGCAATTTCAGCGGCAAGTGCTTATTGAATTTTGCATTAAACCGACTTTGTTGTGACATTGTTGTGTGTTTGTAGTGGTGCGTCAAGTAGCCGATGCAACGAGTGTGAAGATGGATTCAATATC
The DNA here is from genome assembly GCA_901007825.1 of Macroramphosus scolopax. NCBI lineage: Eukaryota > Metazoa > Chordata > Actinopteri > Syngnathiformes > Centriscidae > Macroramphosus > Macroramphosus scolopax. The sequence goes on along the minus strand of CAAKHC010004463.1, from coordinate 21,442 downwards.
AAAAAATAACACTGAACAACTTTTGATATTATCTTAAAGCTGTGGCAATTCGTTTTCCTGTTAAGCAACTGAACGGCTGTTTTCACATTTAAATTCACACTGTGTAAAATGCACAAAAGTATTTACAACAATTGTCAGAATAAATTCAGTACCACAATGTGCACTGGTAAAATGTGCTGAAAGACCATACTATTGTGGTTGTTTTCTTGACGTGTGTGTGTGTGTGTGGCAACAGAAAGAACAGCTGATTTTGTGGGCAGGTGGACAGAAGGTCGCTATCATACACAGATCTCTACAAAGACATGCTAACATACACGTCTATTAGTGTGGACGCATGCTGATACACACACATTCCTGTTATATGGGGAAATTGAAATCAACGGCTTTTTTGACACACACCTTCACTCCTAACTCTGGTACATGTAGAGCACTCAAACACACACACACACACACACACACACACACACACACAAACTGAAAACGCACAAAACAGCAAAAACTAGAATAATTTTGACAGAAATCGATACAGCGACAAAGCCGTGCACAAACATAAATGATCAAGCTGCCTCTTCTGTCTTGCGAAGCCGTCCGCTAACAGCATACTTCTCGCCCTCCATCTTACAGCTGGCTGGTCGACAGGCAGACAAAGAGACACTACTGCAGTGTGAAAATATACTGACGTAGCTGGCTTCTCTTTGGCTGAGATTGAGTTAGTGTGTGTGTGTGTGTGTGTGTTTCTGTGCTTTATGGATTGAAGTATCCATAAAGTGCATGTTATGTTTTTACCTGCTATGTAACCCAAGAGTGTATTCAGTGGTACTTTATGTGATTGTGTGAGGATGCTGCAAGTTTCTACACACATTGTTCCTTATACTGTAAACCACACACGCATGTTTGTGTTCTGCATGTATTTTGTTGGCGTGTTTATGTGTGTGTTTCAGAAATAAAGCGAGGATAGGCAGGTACTAACTGAATTCTCAGCATCTCAGTGTTCGTTCTTCTTTCCTACCCCCTTCCCACTCCGTACCTCACCCATCCCCCTCCACACCACTCACAAATGCATGTAGACGTAAATCAAAACCTGCTACCACTTTACTAAAGGTAATAATAATATTACCACTGAAACACTCTACTTCACTAACTAATACGATATGATGGAGGAGCTGATCAAATGCAGCCATCTCTATGTGACGTAGGACCGAGGCTACACTTTACATGGTAATGCTAACATGACATTTCATCATAAAATGATAATGCTGATCAACTCTTCAATGTATTTGAGACACAGCAATGCATTTCAGATACCAAATCATTCAACTATGATGCACGATAGGTTTGAATCCTCAAACAAACATATGACCCAGAGGAGTTTTAAATGTGTGTGGTGCAGATGCTCACCTGTTTGAGGTTGTTCCTCGCAGCTTCAACCGCCGTCTGTGTGACGGAGGCCTGCAAAGAGCCACACCACACGGCCTCACTGGCACATTAACTAAACACAAAGAAAAGCTAAACCTTAAAATCTCCTCTGATCAACTAAGGGTTAAAAAAGAGAAGCCCGGACATGGAAAAAAATTTGTTTGAAAAAAAATACATGTTTGGTTTAGGTTCGATTAAAATAGAGAGGACTCAGCTGGAAGAGTGAGAGAACAGAGGTGATGAGGAGAGGTATGCTGGCACTTCACTGATCAACTTTAAACTTTGAGAACAGGAGCAACAGATGCAGCGGTCGTGCATTGTGGAGGGTATTAGGGTGAGGGACACCCCAAAATCTCCCCCGCTGTGTGCATGGGTTTGTTTGTGTCTATGAGTGGGACAGCAGGGAGCAGCTCAGCGCAGGACGCTGCACGCAGCAAGGGGCCATTAGACATGGTGGGGTGACCCACATAAAAGACACAAATTCACACACACACACACATACGCACACACACGCACACACACACAAACGCATACACACACTCCTTTTTGTGGCCAATGTGCCCTGATAACCATAAAGCTGGGATTCTTGAGCATTGGGTTTAGCATGGCCATTGTCACATGGTTTTCACAGGATCGCAGGAGTTGGTGGGCAACTGTTGGCCCAATAAGCTTCAAGATATGCAACTCTTTTCTCATCCAACTCTTTTCTTGTGATGAAATACATTCTGTGTGAGTGAAAGCTTTTCGCAGCGTGGATGTGTCTTCTGATTTACTGCCGGTTCTCCTGTTCGGTGTATCACATCCCAACATATACTAGACGTGAAAGGTTCATTTTTGTAATCTTTTGTCTCATTGATTAACATGGAAAATAAGGTGGTCCGTCACTATGATGGTGGTGGGACGGACATCAACACAACAAACTACAGCATCATGTTCTCATCCGTCAATGCTCCCAGACTGTCAAACACTCCCGCACTCCCATTGTTTGTTCACCGATGCACTTTGGTGTCTGCATGAGACAAAGTGGCCTTTCAACAAAATCCATTTGCATCCAAATAAGACACACTCGGCTTCTGACATCAATATATTTCAAGAAGACCAAGTAGAGGAATATGGGCCAAAAGCTCACTGGACACTGGAGCAGTGGGAGACGGGAGGTCCACATCCTTTTAGCAAACAAAAGTTATGGTTCGGGAAAGATGGTTAGGTTTTGTTTTGCCGGGGTCGTGCATGTGCCAGTTAAAGGACATGAGTTGCTGAGCAACATATTGATGTGAAGGGTTTTTACTTTGGAGTTAATGGACATCAATCAATACATCAGGGGTCTCGTACTTAGAGGTGGTGGTTCCAAATGGTTCAACCAAGGAGGGTTCTGGTAGCTCTGCTGCTTAAGGTACGAAGGCACCTCTTCCCCAAAACTGACAAAATATCAATTAAATGGTGAATCTATGCAGCATCTTTCTACCTCAACGGCGATCAAAGTGCTTTACAAAGTTGCCTCATTCACCCATTCACTCACTGTTGCTATGCGTAGTGCCAAGCTGCTTGTACATTCACACACATTCGTACACTGATGACACACCATCAGGAGCAATTTGGGGGGTTCAGTGTCTCGCTCAATGCCCCACGACGCAGGAGCTGGAGACAGGGAGAGCAGCGGTAACCTTCTGATTACGGGGTGGCTGCTCTACCTCCTGGAACCTGCCTTTAAAAAGAATCTACAGAGCAGTAAATAAAGTACCTGAAATAACACTTAACAGACTTGTAAACAAAAAAAGATTTTGATTTGTTTACTTCATTTCATTTGAAAATCCAATGAAAGTTCCAAATCAGGTGCAAAATGTTTATTCACAATGATGTCACATTTATGTCCTGAGGGTTGATAATTAGACTAAGCGGTCTGAATACTCATGAGGTGTCTGCAGGCTGTAAATGAGTAAATGTCTGCATTCTGAACTCTATCCATACGTTAATCCATTTAAATTGGTGTCCTTATAGATATTATTTTAATAAACATGCCTTGATATACAGTTTGTGACGTGCCTTCACTGTGAAAGAGGTAATCATCGCTTAGTTAAGGCAACATCAGCTTTGCAATCAACTCCAAAACAATGTTGTGTTCTGCAATAAATCTTCAGCCATGTCTTTTTTCTCCCCGATAATTACAATTTGGCTGCACGGCTCCACTTCCTCACGGTGCCTCACAACAGACAGATTGTTGAGTTGGTGAGTTGGCCTACAGTTCTGAAACTCTCCTTCTTTCATTATTCTTATCTCCCCATATCTCTCTCTCTCTCTCGCCTGCCCCCACAACACACACACACACACACACACATACATATACACTGCCAGAGGGATTTGCAGCAGCAAGGCAGAGCGTATGTGTGTGTATATGCGCACAGCACAGCAGGGAGTTGCCAATTACAGCAGTGATTAAAACCCAGTAGTGTGGAACGAGAGGGTGAGGGAACTAGAGAGGGAGGAAGAAAGAATAAAAAGAAAGAGATACGTAGCGAGGCAGAGATACAAACGTGTTCCTTCCAATTTTACAGGATAGTAGTTGTGATATTTGTGGGCAGCAGAAAATGTCACTAAATGGGATTTGACAATTTTCTGTGTGAAATCCAAGTATCATCTTTGTAAACACAAGTTTATTTATGTCAAATTGCCGGCATCATTATAGTAAATAAGATAACGTAATAGCAGCCAATGTGCTTTTCCTCCAAAACTAAAGCCAGTTCTGCTGCCTCTGCGCACAAAGTTGGGCCTCAACATTATACAGTTTGTATCTGAAGCTTTGTCCACAGAATCCAACACTGGATGTGAACTCAGCTCCCAAAATTCAACAGGATACATGCCAACCTCTTGGCTTCTGTGCTGCTGCTGCCTCCCCATTCTGCTCTGACCTGCCTCAACCATCGGCAATCAACGTCACATGGCTCATGTGTCACAGAGAGAGCGATGGGGCTGTGTCAAGGGGGCAGGAGGAAGAGACTGCAACAATGAATAATGAGAAAGTAATGAGTCTTTCCCACTTCATTATATTTTGACAGATATTTCATTGCTTACATCTCTCAGTCAGTCAATGTACTAGAGGAGAGGAGAGGAGAGGAGAGGAGAGGAGAGGAGAGGAGAGGAGAGGAGAGGAGAGGATAAGATTCTTTGCATTCACAAGGATCACCTTTGTTGATGCTTTCTCTGCATGAGATGAATATGACTCCCTCCTGTCAGGTTTCGGCTTCCCCTGATGATATGACAGTAATGGCCTGTGCTCTCTGCCTCTGTATGTAATAACCACCATGTTTCCTCAACTCATGGCGTGAAGACGTATGCTGCATTCATGTCATGTCAGATTTACCATAAATACCAGCTCCCCGCTGAGGAGAACCATTCATGCCAGATTCCTGGTGTCTTGTGTGCTTCCCATGTAAGCCAAAATCGAAAAAGGGTGTCGACATGGGAAGCTATACAATTCTATAGAAATCATCCACCAATGGTCACTGTCGAGTGCCGGAGAGAAAAAAATACGAAGATTGGCTGTAATTTTCCCATTCGCTGGTGGACGCAAAGCATGTATTGGCATAAATAAAAAACCCTTATTTAACTGTTAAAATGCAAATTATTACTCATGGTCGACTTTTACTACCCATGTTCACTGTTAAGGAAAATGACATCTTGATTTTAACAGACAAATGATGTCTCCTACGGGATAGCAAGAGTTTCTCCGACAACTTTCTGAAAACATCTAACAACATATAAGTTCAAGAAATTTCTTTAAACACATATAAACCCACTAAAATGAATAGAAATGTATCATTGCTTGATGCAGTTTGTGTAACTGTGCCATGTTGTGTGCAGCTCATAGACTGTATAAAAATAAAAAGCAATCCTTGGTGTTTATGTATGACAGGTGTTTGTGTGCAGGACATTGTGTTCTACAGTATCATTGCGATGGAAAAGGCAGGTTATGTTCCCACCCATGGTGGAGCTGATTAATACTTGTGCAGACTCCTGCAGAGTCATTTGACCCGGGAATCAATGCTGATTGTCCCCTCTCCTGCTGAAAACTACAGCCAGATGTTAGCAGGTGTTGGTGGGAGGTTTGTCTGATGTGAAAGGGGTTTCATTGAGCAATAATGCACCACTGATGGTGAAATTGAGTAAAAGTACTTGTTGTACACCTGACAAACACTGTATAGGTATTCTCTGTCATTTTCCTCCAAATATATAGCCACGCTTAGAACAAAAATGTTTCTAAACACATATGCCATACACATTTATATGCATTTATATTTACACGTATGTTGTTCCTCAAAGCTGAATTATAATTCCTTGATTTATTTTTGCCCAACCAACTGAAAGCCAGGCAGCCTCTTTCTAATGAAGCCAGAGGACGGCTTGATGTTTGTGTGCGTGTGTGTGTGTGTCGTCTGATAGGCAGGTGAGGGAGCTATCTGCACTGCTCACACACTCACCCCCTGCTGTGTTTAATCAATACCGTTCTGAATTTCGGCCTCCGCACACGCACGAGTGCACGGGTGCGCACACACACACACTTTGCAATATCTCTCTATGAGAACACACCAAGGGAATACAAAGTACGAGCAACTCCACCCTCCTCAGAGCATAAACACACAAACACACACACACTTAAAAGGTGAGTGTGTGTGTTTGTGTGAATACTGGATATATGTGTGTGTCCAGGAGGTGCTAATTAATTCTACTCAATCTTCCACTGGATGACTTTAATATCAAGATAGATTTAGTGTGTGTGTCCGTGTTTATGTATGAGTACTGTTTGAGCCTGCCTGTGTTTGATAGTGTGTGTGTGTATATGTGTGTGTCGATGTGTGTAGGATTCAGAGCAGCAACAGGATCGATTCACCTTCACCCAGGAAGGAGGAAGGGGGGGGGGGGGCAAAAGGCAGTAATACGTTTCTCCTTTCTAATTTTGATCATCCATTGATACACACTTGATTTCACTTATTCAATGTTACTTCATTGATATAAAAAATTAAGATCTACACGTCTCAATCCTTCACAGTTTTCTTTTGATAAATGTTGTTTACTCACTTTTCCCTGCAACATCTCTTATCCAGCCAGTCGTGGGACTGAAATGTAACAACCGCTTTCCTAATCTCCAGGCTCGAGTCCTCATCTGACAGGATTCTGAACCAGACGGCCAAAAAAGATCCTGTAAATGATCTGTTTAATTCAATATTTTTCTAAATGAAATACACGCTGTGTTGATGATGCTGTAATTAAAGATAATCAACATAACCTATTGGAATTAGAATGTGAATAAAGGTTTACTCTGAGTTTTTTTTCTGAGTCACTTGTTCAACATTGTTGTACAGTGTCACGTGACAAGAATGAGGAGGAGTTGAGGGGTGTGTTCAAAGATCATGAGGTGGTGTAGATGGAGAACGCCACAGACCAGACAACACACACCCTGATGAAGGACACACGCTCAAGTCATGTCTAACAATAAAGTTGTTAGATCAACATGACTTGAGCTGTAGATAAGAATCCAACACAACTAATGATGAGAAAGATGTAACATGATAAATATTATCTAGAATAGCAAAACAGTGAAGGGTTTGGATATCATTATCTTATACAACATATATTATAATTATGCTGATAAGACAAGTAGTTTTACATTGTGTATTTTACTGTTTAAACTACGAGTTGTTTCAAGTTTCAAAGTGCTTAACAAGCGATATTTGCTCACCATTAGTTTAAAAATACTTATGACTTATTGAGCTACAATTAGAAAGTAGTAGGAGGTTGTCACTTGTTTTTCACACATGAAATCCTGGAGGTTAACAGGGAGCCAAGATGTGTGAGCATCAATCTGATTCACAAGCTATATACAAGCTGCTTCCCCATCGCATCCCTGCTGTTTGTTTCTACTGTGCAAAAATAACTGTTGTTAGAGAACGGGCCGCTTTGACATGGAGGATAATTAAGGAGAAGACTGAGCGGGAGTTTTCACCTGTCACACTTTTCCTCTCCTTTCCCCTCTTCTTCGCTGTTTTCAGGGTGTTTTCTGTCCCTCCTGACACCTTCACCACCTCCCTCGACACACCCTCTCTGCAGCCAACCTGCAACGCACACACACACACACACACATACAGCTCCCCCTCACACACACACACCACCACCAACCAGCTCCCCTGCTGTGACAGCAAACACTCATCGCACATGATCACCATGACGATATGGAAATATGAATAATGCATAAAGGCAGCCTCGCCTCGGCTGAGGCTACAAAGCCGTGTGGGTGATATTCTCCATTTCAAATCATACGGGAAATATCCCCTTAGTATTAACAATATAATATTCTATTCCACTACAATATTCTCTGCTGTATTACCGTCTCATAGATTTGGGAGATCTGTGTTCCAAACCTTTAATTCAAAATGAACATGGAACGATCAACTAATCTAATTCAGAAAATGTTTGTGCTTAATATCAACATTAGCAGATGATGAATCAATGCATTCTTATCCTGTTCCTACTTAGGAGCTCATCCAGTAATGCCCCTCTATTAAACTCCTACAGCATTTTGGGTGAATTAGATTTAGCTGACTTTGCTTTTCTTAATGCTCCTCAATGTGTCATTTCAAGGTTACAGCACAGAGTGTTCAATGTGCATACAATGTTTTATACTGTATCAATATGCAGACTTCTGTTTATTATATTGAGTCCAAAGTATATTGCAGGAAACCATTTAATCAGCTCAGTATTCAAGATATCCTGACAGTGCGACAGTATGAAACATCTCTCTGTGTTTAAACCCTGGCAAGATGTGTCTATCTAACAGCCCGGCTATTATTAGATATTTGTCTAATACAAATTTGACATTGAGATAATTGAAGTAGCGACAGATCCGGTGTTGACAGGCAGACAAAAGAAGTGTCTGGCTATATTTGCCAGGAAAACAGCAGTTCCTGGAAGCGAAAAAGAAAAAGAGAAAAGGCCCAAAGAGACACTGAAACATGGGGAGTATGTACTGAATGACAGGCTCGGTCAAATGTGGCTGACTGGAGCGTTGGAATTATAACCCCCAGCTCCTGTGCAGCAGGTAATAGTCAGCCAACGGACAGAGCAGCCATAATGGGGGTAAGTAGGTGGGGTATTGATGGGCCACAATGGCTGGGACACTGCACATCCCAGCAGCCTGCTAGTTCAGACGTATGCTGGAAAACCTCTATGGTTCATGTACGTTCTTCCCATCTCTCTCCTTTTCTGTCATCTCGTTTCAGTTGCAATAAGAAAGACATGAATTACCCAAATACATTTTGAATATCTAAAAGAAGGACTGCAACGAACAGCTTATAAAAAAAATACATTTTGGCTGATGGATGCTGGCAAATGAAAATTATTATATAACACATTTCACTATTTCTTCATTATGTGTCCTTCCATAATCAAATGTAATCAAACATGATTAATCGTGTTAATTTGCCTATTTCCCTCACAAATATTTGTACTATGTACTATCGTACTAATCAACAACAGGAAATGCTGGTGACATTTGGACTTGTATTTGGAAGGAGGTGGCCTTCCTGGCCTCATATGCAGTGATTGCACAACACATTATATCATAACACTCACAGGCTGTATTAACACATGGCCTAGGATGTTTGAGAAAGGGGGAAATAAAAAGACAAATAATGCTGTATAGGTGAAGACATATTTTTTATATCCTGAGCTCTTGTGGGCAAATATTTATTTTTAATGAAACTAAAATCACAGACACATTTTTTAAGATGTAAGCATTTTTCTGTGGAAATGATTTGATGGTAAACTATAAACATCCTTTGTTGAGTTGATTAGACTGTAAATTTCTTTTAAAATATGTCTGATCCGCTCAGGATAAAGACATGTTGTTAGTAATACAACATGTGGTATTACCATGTTAATTAGTGTTGTCAAATTCTCACATTTAAAACAAAGTGTACTACACACTTAAAATATCAATATAACAAAGTCAATGTTTTTTTGTCTGTTTTGTTGTCATTTATTTTCTGAAAGATATTCGGATTATGAAAAAAATGCTTTCAGCCTTTATACATTTGAATTGAATCACATAGATTTATAACTGCCCTTATTGAATGGCATCATATATACACGCTATCACACACTGTAGGGTCTTCACCCATCAGTCTCCTCCCTAAATATATTGTTAGGGTAAAAAAAAACTTCTTTCTTAGTAGTTTCCGTTCTAAAGTACTTTTGATTCTTGTTAACATTAATGTCACTTAGCATCACCATTATTCACAACATAACATTCATAATAATTTCACAGTAAAACAGGTCAAATGATGCCAGTGTGTTGACATTTAAATTCTAGTGTGTGTTTGTGTGTAACTGCAGGCTTTACCACTTATCTATTATTGCGGGGCACTGAGGCTTTACATTAACAGTTTTAAACACATCTAACTGTCGGCATGTGGAGGCAATGTTTATCTCCACGCACACACTGAACAGAGATGACAGAGGTGTGTGTACTTTGGGTCGGTGATGGCGCTGACGTTCCCATATCTGTCTGGTGACACCTCCTCAGTATGTAAGAACCCTCTCTCGCGCTGAATTATTTAAAAGGAGAGAGGGAGAAACAGACAGGAGGGGGGAGAGAGAGAGATTCAGGTATCCTCCTACACCGTGTCTGAGTTGTACATTGCTAACTAATTACTACACTCTCTATCCACACTTTCTGCCTCTTTCGCTTCCTAATTTCCCATGTGCGTTCTCTTCTCTCCCTTCGTCGGCTTCTATTCGCTTCTCAGCCACATTTCCATCTCCTCTCCCCTCCCTCGCTCCTGCCAGAGCTTGCCAGAAGGAATATGATTAGCACAGTGGAGAGCTGAGACGCACAGTTTACAGGAGAAGTCACACAGACAATAAAATGGAGGAGAGAGGAAAGGTGAGGCAGAGAAACAGGGTGGGGCTGATAATGATGCCACCGCAGCCCAGCAGCCCAGAGGTAGTTTAGATAGTTGGTTCCTGTGTGGAGTTTGCACGATCTCCCCTTGTTTGCTGTGGTTTCCTCCTACAGCTCAAACACGCACAGGTCAGGGGGATCGGAGCATCTAAATTGCCCCTGAGTGTGAGTGTTTGTCACTTTGAATCGGGCAAGGAAACCTGCCTACAGAGTTTCTCTGTGTTTGGCTCAATGCATGCAGGGAAAGGCTTCA
>CAAKHC010004463.1:0-10800 GCA_901007825.1 Macroramphosus scolopax | reverse complement strand
AAACCCTCCCCCCCCCCCCCCCCCCCCCCCCCCTCTCTCTGTGACCTGCATAGGAATAAGCCCAAATGAGTAGGCAATCATTATAATGTCTCGTCCCGTGAGATGAATATGTGTTGTTATGTTTTGAGCAGAAAACCTTGAAAAATATGTGTAGCATGGGGAAAGTACAGGCTGTACAAGTACTGCGAAAGTACAATTTTACTGAATGAGAACATAAAGTACTGCATGTCAGCAGAACTTTATTGTGTTTTTTGTGGCTAATATTAAATACATAAAACAAATACATAACACACAGCATGTGTAGTTGCCAGCATCCATCATGGGTTAACAGTCAAGCAATGCACACGCCAACATTTCCCCTCACATAACCCTCATCCATATTTACATTTGAAGAGGGGAGCACGTTGTGGGCTGAGCTCCGATTTCCATCTAACAAATCTACACACTGCACCAAAAAATGTGATAAAGGAGCAACACGAACAATAATTAAATAATTCCCTTTAAAGGAAAAAAAAGTGCAAATGTAACAATCCAAACGGGCAATGAGACGAAAAGCTTGAATCTAATCAACAGCTCTGAGTTTGTTGTGAAATGAAAAGACTAGTTGGCGGACTGATCGCGATACTTTTGATCTTTGACAAGCCAGTAACACAACAATCAAGAAACATACAGAAAACAACAGCAATGTTATCAACTAATGATGCAATCACCAGTCATACCTTCAAATAACTTCAAGGGGAGTTTTTTTTAAAGTGTCTCAGAAGGAAAATGGGCATTTTTTTTATAAAGAAAGACAAAAAGAGAAGAACAAGAAAAGCAGGGAGTGAGAGAAACAGACTTTGAGCTATAGAGAGAATGAGGGAGTGCAGTAAAAGACGAGAGGGGAGGGAGGGGGAGAGCGGAGTGGTTTTAGGCCGATGTGAAAGCCAGCAGGTCACAGAGGTTCCCTTTAAATTTAGAACAAACCACAAACACTGAATGTCTACTCCAAAAGGCTGAATGACTGATTATAATGGCTGCCTGTTTCGATCTCGTCCCGTCATTCTCTCGCCGCTGCCTGCTTTAAGAGTGCTGCGACCAGTGGGCTGACATGTGGGCAAGCCTGCAATTACAATTTAGGCATTTAGTTGATGCCCTTATCCAAAGAAACTAACAAAAAGAGCAGCGGTAGAAAAGGCTAGTGTCTCTGAATCGTGTGATCCTCAACAGGCTGGTAAAGAGCAAGAGCCAGGGATAACAACACAATGTACCGAACTTAGGAACAGGTGCAGCCCGAAATAAGGTCAAGGAAGAACGGAGAAGGCAACAAGACAACAGTACAATACAACAGTATGTATCAACATGTCTCATGAATAGAAGACCTAAAGTGATACTATGTTTACACACTGTGATGAAGGACTTTTATTTCAATTTTAGATGGAGTAACCCTATAAACACCTCAGACAGGAGATCAGTCAGCCTGACTACGATACTTTTCCATCCAAATGTCTGTCTCTCCTCCTTCTAACAGAGTCGGACATGTTGGTTAATTTCCTCATTCCCCCAGTCCAGATCACGACTTCCCGGCCCGTATCAAAGCACATTAATTATTGGAGGCTTACTGTCAGAATCAAAGTGACCAACTAAAGTAGTCGTATTATAAACAGCGAATATACACATATAATATACACAGCATCAGCATTAGAATGAAATATCTGCATTTCCTTATTGCAAGTGGGAGGTTTTTTTATTTTATAACATGCACAACTTTGTTTGCGTAACCTTTCGAAAACGGCAAAAAAACCTCAAGGAAGTTTTAGACGTATTTTCGAATGTGGAAGTTTTTCTTGATTTTTCTTTTCCATCGTGAACATTAAAATATGAGAATGGAAACTTAGCTAATACAAATTTGTTTGCATAATAACGTTATAAACCGTAAGTGATACTTTTCCTTTTATAAAAGTTCTGATCAGTGATTCCTTCCTGAGAAATGATTAGAAATGTTGACAGACAGGTTCAGTTCTTGATCACTGGTTCATGTTTTGTAATGGACTGTGCAGCATTTGTGGAATATGCATTCATCTTTCACATATTTACAGAAATGTGTCGGTGGGAAGTAAATTAGGATGTGGAAGGCCGTCCTGGGCAGGCGGAGGACCTTCCAATAATACCTCCAGCTAGCAATTAGACGATAATGACTTACCTTGAAGGTTACTCCAAGGTCTGCATCGACAATAAGCTTTCAACCAGATTATACATGATCAAGACAGTGTTGAGCCATTCACAGAATGAAGCTCTTTAGACTGACAGTTCCTAAACTTCCTGCTCCTGTTACTCTTGTTGATGCAATCTAACCAGCAGAGATGAAGTTTGCTGCAGGTTGTCACTTATACAACTTCCTGTCACCACACAGTATTCCTACTACAGTGGTCACTGTAAAAGCAATCTAATCCTCCTTATGTTACTTGATTGCTGTTATTTCCCAGACTTAATTTTACATTGTTAACATTCACTGCAATAGAGTGTGTGTTTGTGTGTGTGTGCTCACATGGAGAGATGTGGTGTCGCCTCATTGACTTCTACAACAGGCTGCAACATGATGCAACAATAAACTCTACTGAGAGAAATCAGTGTCCACTTTAGAGTTTCACCTGCCAGTCAGCTAATTGATCACTTCAGTGTGATGTTTATTTTCTACTAAAGGAACATGTTACTATCCCCACCAATTTAATTAATAGACAGTTTTCAGATCTTTAAAATAACAAAACAAACAAACTGACAAAAAGACAGAATTGTTCAGTATAACTGCAAATTATTTTCTAGGGAAAGTCACTCCAGCATATACAGAGATAACATCACAAGACAGATTTCCATCAGTCTTTTTCTCTTTATCCTAAGAAAAATATCCTGCTGAACATATTGTTTTCTATATTAAACTGCAATCCTGCAGTGATTGGCCAGAATATTGTCTCCTCCCTGTTTCATGGTAAAGAGCTGCAGTAAGAAACCTGTTGTTTCATTTTATATTACAACGATGTGACACATGAAGTGGGACTGGCAGTAAAAACAAAAGCTTTAAACACGATGACCCATGTCATATTTAAGCATCATGTCGTAAACATAATTTCAACCACTATCACAGCACTGCACATTTCTTAACTAAGGAGTGATAATTAATCACGTCTGGGTTCTAAAAATGAAATGTCGGCCAAATGCAAAGACTCTACAACCCAAAATGCTTGTTTTCAAATTGGGATGTTTCAATAGTATTACTAACCAGCACATCTAGTAGTTGTGTTGTCTTAAATTTACTAGCAGCTGCACATTATTCAATATATTTATTTTTATTAACATTAATATTAACATAATATAATCATGCACAATATAATATCAAAAACTCGAGTTATAAACTGGCTGTTGAAGAATCTCTTCTGTTTCAGGCAAAAATATCTTCAGCTCCTGCAAACATTCACAAGAGAAATTTCTTGCAGGCAACACGACACGTCTAAGAAGAGGACAACACAAAAAACAACAGAGGAAAGCAAAACAAACACAAACATGGAAGGTACTCACTCAGACAGATGTAGGAATAGCCTCCATAACACATCACTAAAATGCAGAAGTCTGTCTGCTATTCTGTCAGGGTGCAAGCTAGTTGCCTTGGCCCTGGCTCGGCGTTATTTGTAAGCCAAATCCTTAAAGAACAAGGAGCTTTCTCTGTGCCTAAACCTGCCGACAGACAGGGGGCTTTGAAGGCCCCCAACTGAGCTCGGCACAGAGCTTTGAAGCCGACTGAAAACTCTGCTTTATGGGACTAAATGAAAGCGAGGAAGACGGGAAAGTAATAAAAAAAAAAGCAGAGAAACAACGAGCAATGAGCTGTTGATATTCTTTCTCTGTTGCTTCGTGGCTGGGAGTTGTGTGTAGTTTGGTGATTAATTGTGGAATTACTCTTTGACGCTATTGCAAAGAAATCTGAGGTTTGTTGCACCTTGTCTGTTGGATAGTGGCACTGCAGATTACTGGTGTCACAAACTGTCTTATTTCTATTTTGATAAGAAACGTGTTATCTGTTACAATTATTAATCAACAGTTATACTAATAAATACACTTACATTTATTTAAATAAAATACCCAAACACAATTTAATGTATTTTACAAATAATTGCAGGTCTGCTGTTAAACACACATATTTGTAACCTTAACAACAAATTTACTATAACAGCTCATATATACGTGACATTTGATGAAAAACACCAGTATGAAGGCTTCAGTAAAAATGATCTAAATATGAAAAGTTAATATTTTGTTTTTTTCCCTCTCAGACCATCTTGATAATCTGTATAAACTAATGTGTATAATTCTGATGCAAACGGTTCAAACTGCAGACAGGATGTAAAGCAAACACTGTAAGGAAATACTGTGACGCATGTGAGTGTCATTAGTTTTTTGTAAAATCTCAACTACGTTATATAGTTGTAAAACATGATTTCTTTAAAAAGGAGCGAGTTCTTCCTCCTGCTACAGGCTGAAAATAAAAATGCATTTTAAGTTCAAGAAGATTTCGGCTCAGAAGCTCAAACTCCCGTCTGAGGCCTCAATATTTGAGTCGGACAACACAATCTTGTTAGGAAATGACCAGCAAAAACAACATGTTTTTACATTATCTTTATATTTTCATTAAGTTTCCTCATGTGAATCATAGCAAAAAAGACCCAGTTATTGGCATAACTGGGTCTTTTTTTTTAAATCACAGTAGACATTACACTGTAATCTGATGCATTTATTTCCAATCATAAAGAAAGATTTGAGAGGTGTGTTTTTAACACAGCTGTTTTTGTGTAAACTGCTAACGTGTCTGTTTTTAGTTCAAAGACGCTGCACATTTTATCAATACCTTTATCAATAAATGCCTTGCGGCTGTATTGTATTGTTCGTCTTAAAAAGACATTGATTGGTTTCATGATAATGCAGGTGTCTGTCTGACAGACGGAGTAAACAAACTGTTGCATCATTAGGTGAAGAGCTCAAATCTGTGGTTCATTTCTGTCGTCTTGATTGCACTTCAGGTCTGAAAAAACAGGCTGGATGCCAAGAACGGTCCATGAAACATTGTTTCCATGGTGATTTGTATGTTACTCTGCCTAATCAATTATGAGAAGAAACAACAAAACTGAAGCCTGCGTATTTTGTAGCTGACTTTTCGGACACACTGCTGCAATCAGATCGGTCACTCAGGACTCTCAGAAAACTATTTATCACTTTCTCCTCGTCTTTCTCTCTGACTCGCTCCTTTCAATAAGTCCTTTACAAGCGCACAAACCATCTCCAGCAGACAAAACAGTGGACAAGCCTCTGTGATGTCCTGACTCATTCTGCTCCTCTCCTCTCTGAAGCCTCGGGGCCGATGCAATGGGACGCAAAACCAACATGCACATAATGGGGCCTTGTTGGAGGCGCCTTAATGTTTCTAATGTTATGCAAATGAGGAGGGAAGAGGGCAGGAGAGGAGAAGAGAGGAGCAGGGCGGAGGAGGAGGCAGACGGAGTGTTTGTGTGTCCGAGGAGGCTGCTAAGCTCCCATTACCAAGGGATTAGGCAAATGCTGCCGTTGTATCGATGCTGGTTCGACAGCGAACCACCAACCCTAATCCCCTCCTCTCTTCTCTTTTCAACAACGCATCGTCAACGCCTCCTCTACGCCTCCTCTCCTCCTCTCTATATAGCCCCCCACCACCTCCAATCATTTGTAAAAAGTCCTCACACAACTTTCTTGACTCAACTTTTCAACTTTCTCCTCTTGTTTCTCAGTCATGCATATACACTCCAGCTAACACGGACTATAAAAAAACACAAATACTACAAGAATTACTTGGTTCGGAGCCAGTGTAAATTTGTCTGTTCATCGATTTCTCCGACATGCGCTGTGTGTCCGTGTGTGCGTGTGTTCGTGAATGTGTGAGAAGTGATCAATATTGAAAGCCAGAGAGTGCCTTTCTGGTTTGGCTGTGATGTAGTTGCCTGGAGCTTCAGAATACAGCGATGACCTACTGGCTTCTGAACACATCATCTCTTCAGTTCACTGCTCCTCAAACTCCAGGCAGGGGACGAGTGCTGGTCTCTGGATGCTGCTCACGGGTCCCCGGGCACACTGGTGGCTCCTTTAAAAGGGATTCTGGACCCATTTTTCAGCTGTATCTTCCTGAAGAAAGACATGCATGGAGATGAGAGGAAGAGAGGAGAGACAGAGAGAGAGAGTGAACACATTATTCTCCATTTGTAGGAAAACTGTCTCCATCTAACTTTCTCTGTTAAGCTCCGTCTCACTCACATCTTTCATTCATCATTGTTAATATGCTAATTTTCTTCCCCGCATCTCAGTTTTTAACAGTACACAATAATGTGCAGCAACTCTATTTGAAAAACTGCACATTTATAAATATAATTCTTGGCAATAAAAAATATCGAGCATGAACATTTTCAAAATCCTAGTGCAGGTTAATGTACCTTCTTTTGTTTAATCGCAGGTTTGGCTCTATACTTACTTTTTATATGTTTTCCAAGCAACATTAACATAAAAAAACACAGCAACATCTACATATCTGAGGTGATGCAACTTACGTTTAAAGCATGAAAGCAAAAAAAAACCTTAATAAGGAGCAGGTTCATCTGCATGTGTGTTACCACTAACTATACAACACAGCTCAGGCGGTAGCATGTCATCAAGAAGTGGGGAAGATATTTGGAGAGAAGCTAACTGTGTGTGTGGATGTGTGAAAGAGTATTTGTGTGTATGGTGACACAGTTGCAGGCAGAACTTGGAATACTCAATTATCACATTAGCACATCCTGCGAGAAGCCGAAAGGCTACACACATGCTTGCACACACATGCTTGCACATACACATGCCTGCGAACAGATACACACACACACACAACCCCCACATATCTCTGGAACTGCAGCCCCCCTGCTGAGAAGCTCAAACACACCAACTGAGGGTGGGGGCGGCGGTGTTGTGGTGTGGTGTGGAAGAAGATGGGGTGGGTGTTGGGTTGTGTGGAAGCACGAAGGCTGGTGAGTGACATTGAGACCAAGGTTGAACACAAACCGTCCGTCCTGCTCTGCTATAGGCCATGTTGCAGCATTGCGTCACAAAACTCAGTCTTCTGGTTCATTTCTACGACACCCCTGCGTCGGAGCAGCAGGGGCGATACTGCCCAGGGCTCCGACAGTTGATCCTGGCTCAACCTTTGCTGCAGCGCGAAGCAGCATGCAATATTAACATTTTGCTTATCATCAGGCTCATTCCAATGTTTACCTTCCAACAGGCAACCTTCCAAAGCCCGGAGATTCAGTAAGCACAAACACAAACAACTGAGGTTGGCGAGAGACACACAGAACAACATTAAATTTGGCAAGCATGTAATATGACAGCTTTTTGCTTCTTCAAAGAAGCAATGAGACACTGAGGGCCAATGAACATGATGAACCTATCCACAGTATAGTTTAACACCCTCCAACACCAACATTATTATATTGCTGGTGAGGCCGCGTAGTTACAGTCTACATCGATACACAGACAGCTGATTAATGCTTCTGCATTATGGGTGCATGAAGTATATTCTTCCCGGGGTGCCAAACACTTCCCCAAGGGGTCAAATTCAAACAGATACGAGCACTGCATTAAAATTCCCACTCACTTATTTGAATGATCTGCCTGGTGCCGAAATGTACACAAACATGCACACATAGAAGGTAAAGTGCTGCTTTCCCCGTCTTTGGCCAAACAGCCCCTCTGGACCAAATAAATAGCGTCACACTATTATTGTGAAATATCAATTATAAGAATAAAATCATCGACAGAAGACCGATTAAAATGTCACTAGGACAATATGATGAAGTGACTTGGCATCTAAACTCTGTTGCTGCCTGCTGCTGGTGAACGTACTCTGCTGTGTGTGGGTGTGAATTTTTTTACCTTGATAAAACACACACAGACTCACAAGGTGAAAACAAAACCATCCACATGCTGATGTGGCTGATCAGCATGTGGCTGATCAGCAGAGTCAAGAAGTCTAAAGCAATACCTTCATATAGAAATTACCTCTTCACACATGATTCAAATCCACGTGTCCTGGGTAAAAGACCTACATGACCTGAACTGTTTCTTGCAGGAAACTTTGAGTCAAGCTTCCACCATAACCCATTGGGAAGCAGCTTTGTGAGATCTTGGGCCCCACCATTCATAAAAACGTTGTATGCCTCCATGCTAACTGTTGCTTTCATTTGTTTTCTTGATTGGTAGGATGCCTGGAGGACAAGGTCGTTGCATGTTTACTGCCTCAATAGCAGGCAAGTCTTTCAATTCTATTTAAAAAAATCTCCTCTTCATAACATAATGATCCAAGCCAACATGCATACAGTACGGACATCTTCTGCTTTTCACTTTCTGGCCTCTATTTGAATTCTGCACGTTATCGGAATAACAGGAAAGTAAAAGCTTTTGCACAGCGCCTGAAAACATCCTGTGTAGACACACAGAAGGAGCACACGTCGCTGCTGCTCTGCTGCTTGCGCTTTGCCTCTTGTGTAGACAAGAAGCACACAGTCATGGTGAAGTCATGGTGAAGCTATGGTGAATAAGCTCAGTGTCAGCTGACATGTAAGAGGCGAGGTTATTTTAGGTCTAGTGGTTGGCCATTAAGACAAGAGGCCTCTTACTGCTTTGAAAAACGTGTTTGTGTGTTTTGCCATGTGTGTGATATTAGTGTGTCTCAGCTGAGGTGTCGGTGTGATCTGTTGACCTGGCCGGTATGTTGAGTGGAGAGTGGGAAACGCAGCAGCGATGAGCAGAGGCAGACAGAAACAGAGAAGCATGTGAGGAGGGTGGCGAGCTCTGTTGACTGTGAGATATGAGTGAGGAATGCGAGCGCCATGATACGTCTGGGCCTTATTGGGCGCCTCCTGCTATGTGACATTTACACATTCAGCGTGTGACACTGTCAAGCTTTAATTATGCTAATCCTTCCTATTAACATCAGACCTTTCCCTTTGGGCACATTCCTACACTTTTGCAATGCTAACTTTGTTTGTGGTGCCAGGCAACATCCAGGGTTGAGGGTGATAGCAGCAGTATTTTTATGGATCGTGGCTGTAAACTTATGGAGGCTGAAATTTCCAAATAGATGAATATGTCAAACAAAAATAGTAAATATTAGCTGGTTCCTACTGATTCTGTTTCCCTCATTTTCAATCAAATTACAGCAATATGGCAATGCAACTTTTGCTTTTTGAACGTGGATTTATATTCACCTCTTTGCAGCACGGTTATTGGTCAAAAAAGTGCTTACAGGAAGGGGGCAGGCACAGCAGTCGCTGGGCTTGTACTGCTTTGCTACAGGTAATAATGTATTTAAATAAGAAAGAATGAATTAAACGCTGCTGCTATAAGCTTACACAATACCTGCATTCTCAGGGCAGTGTGTGTTAAACATCATGAACATGCTCAAACTTGTTCTGCTCTGACAGACAGAGTTATGAAAGTAAATGTGGACGTCAGTTGATTCCTCAGGAAGTATTAAATGAATCTTTATGAAAGCAATCAGGAATATTTACAGTGATAATATCTACTAACATGTGCAATTTAGTGCTGATGCTGATAAAAGTTCAAATCCAGTTGAACAAAAGACATTTTCATTGGGGGGTTATTGTATTAAATAAAAGAGTGGGTTATTGGTCTTGGCAGAGGTCTGTGCTTCTAGTTTATTATGATTTAGGAACAAACCATGAGCTTGCTGAGCGAGCTGTGGAATCTGAAACTAGCTGCCAGAACTTTGAAGCCTTTTTATTTCTTGTTTTTTATTTTGTAGAGGCTATTATGGTCTTGTTGTCAAACTGCAAAAGGCATTTGCTTTTCTGTTTCTCTATGATGGACAAGCAAGTTACGTCAATCAGTATCTGTCAAACTAATTTGAAGGAAGGAAAAAAAATCTTAACTTGAAACATCACAAACATTATGCTTTTCAAAACATTCACAATTTGCTACCTTGGTCAAAGTTAGCGACAGACAGTCACACAATTTATGATCTAAATTTGTTTGTATCTCATTGAGTTTCCTCTCCAAAACCTCATTTGTTATTCCGTCCTCACTCGGTCTCACCTGGCTCGTGTCCATCTTACACTTGGTCCTCTCACTTAACAGCTGATCCAATTAACTCTCCACAGACTCCTTTGGCCAACTGAGACTATCGCAGGGACACCTGAGTGTGTGTGTGTCAGGTGTGGTAGTGCAGTCCTAGCCAAACTTGTTTATTAGATTATGATTGAATTTGTGAGGAAGAAAGTGTGTGTGTGTGTGTGTGTGTGTGTGTGTGTGTGTGTGTGTGTGAGCATCCAGGAGGAGGTGTTTTACTGGAAGAGTTCCCCTCCTGCAGGTTGAGTCATCCAACTGGACGGAGAAACACTCACAGGCTGGTACAGTTACAGTAATCCTCAGCTCCGACCTCCAACTCCAACCAAGTGAGGGAATAACACCGAAACTGAACCCTCGACCTGCAGGGTGAAGGTGTTTAACCCTCCGGTTGTCCTCATATTCTGTGTATAGGGTTTTTTTTAACACAGTGGCGGGTCATTTTGACCCCGAAGACAACAGGAGGGTTAAAACATATAAATACGAGTACTTAATGTCACACAAGTCCTGTGTGTCAAAAGTGTTCACACACCCACACACACGCAGGCAGGCGCGCACGCACGCACGCACGCACGCACGCACGCACGCACGCACGCACGCACGCACGCACGCACGCACGCACGCACGCACGCA
>CAAKHC010004462.1:0-15602 GCA_901007825.1 Macroramphosus scolopax | reverse complement strand
GTAGAGGACGGACCGTGACAGTCTCACAGCAGATTTATCTCTGTGTAACCTGTGCTGTTTGGGATGAGTGATGCACATCTCACCCCATCTTTTACAGTGTTGTGTTTCCTTTTACACCCTGACTTAAGTAGTCTGCCACTTTATAGACGATTTTAGTATTGAACTTAGGCCCACTCCCTGCATGGTTGGCTCATGAATTATCCATCCATGCATAGCCAGATTTAACACGTTTTAACACCAGTGTGCAGCTTGTAATCCTGAGGTCCCGCTCATCATCATTCTAGTTTGTCCAAGTCGCCTATTAAGAGAAAACTGCTTTTGCTGACAGTTTGTGTGGTCAGGACACCACCCCATGCATGCCCTGCTGATCCGTTGACCAATAAAGACCCCAAAGACATCCAGCATCCGAATTCAGTACCCGCACATTAACACGTCTTGCTCTATAGTGTTACCCTGTTCCCAAAAAGTCCCATTTTTTAACCTTGTGGAGATGCGACCTCTGAGCCCAAACGTGATGAAGTGTGACGTCCCCTCCCTCTGTGGTTCCAAACACACCATGTTTTCTGTGTCTCCATAGAAATGTATGAGGTATTGTAATACTCCAAGAGAAATGAACTAACTCTTTTATCAGTCTTTTCCTGTATGTACGGAGGGGCACTGTGGTTTCGTGGGGGTTTTAACATTCACATTCATTGTTTTAATAATACGCCATTTTATATGAACCAGTATTTTTTTTTTTTTTCTTTCGTTCTGACATTGTAACAACCCTTCCAGGTGCTACAGAATGACCAGTTACTGCTTTGTCTCATAGGGTCTAGACATCTCTTCATTGTTATCAATAGATTCAATACCAGATGTGCAAAATGAAGCTTATTTTAACAGACAGTTTAATAGTAGAACACTCCCCCTACCAGACAATAGAGCATGTAACTTGATTTTATCAGTTCTGTTCAACTGTAACAATACATTAAACGTGTTGTAGGAAAAATGTGGAATTGATTAAAAAAAAAAAAAAAATAACTGAATTCCACAGTTAATTTATTCTTTTTTCTATTAAAAATTTGTATAGTAACTTTACATTTTTCAAAACTGTGTCGTTGGAAACTGATGATGAATTTTTCAGAGACGCTGTGGTGGTTCTTGAGATTAAGAAAAATAAATTATTGATGAATGTTCTCAAGATTATGCCTTTGTCTCAGTTCTTTCTTTCTTTCAGTCATCCACTCGTTCTCCGGTGTCCCACATGAAATCCCTGCAGGCCCTTCTGCTGACAGGTCAAGGTATCAGTGGGACTTATCGAAGGGAATCCCTGCATGTAGTCAACGCTTCCACTCCTCGACACACACTCACTCTCTTGTCATCGCATCCAGACTTCAGTCCCTTACATTTTACATCCCCCCCCCCATTCCCCTAAAGAAGGAGGAAGAGGATTTCCTGTGGAATGAAAAAACCAAGATACACACCAAATACGAAAGACATTACTCACCAGCAGCTGCGGCTCATGAGACTGAACAGCTGCACATACGCATTGAGGCATTTTTTGTTTTGTTCATTCTGCTTTTTTTTGTATTTGTATGCCACTACTGCAAAATGGAACCAGTTCTGTGTCCTGGCTGGAGACGTACTGAAAAGAACCAAGTGTACAACTTCGCTTCTACAACCCTTATCATGAAACACAAACTATCCGGGCTCCACGTGCACACGTAGCAAAGTGCTTTTTGTTACCAGAAGAACCAGTTGTCAGTTGTCATCCTTCTTTCTTTTCTTGCTCTCTGTGTGTGTTTACTAATGAATCCCATGTTACTCTTTGCACTTACTGTGTTCCCATAGAAACTCTCCCAACCAGGCAACAGCTGGAAGCTGTTAGCCAGACATGGCGTGAGAAACTAGCATCTGATGATTTTCTTCACTTGTACAAGTTTCTGTGTGTGTGGGGAGGGGGAGTCTGCTATAGGAGCGGCATATGACCTTGAATTCCTCCATCATTTAAATAGTCACTGTATTGTACACTGTGTGAACTCACTGTACTTATTCTTATGAGGGCTTGTATAGTGAGATATTCTGGTTGAGGCTGCGTTCAGACGCCCATCGCCTGCATGAAACACAAAAAACCTGAGACCAGAAACCTGATCCAACATCTCTGATCTGACACTAGAAAGTTTAGGGTGATGACTTGCTTAGGTGGTTCGGATTAATGTTTGGCTGGTCAGTGTGACACGTTCACATGTTCACAACGACTTTTAGTTCAATCAACATATCCGTCAATGATGTATTACGTGTTCTGGTGGAACTTGATCTGTTTATCAGACTGGACTACAAAAATGAGGAATCAGTGGCAATGCTGCCCTCTACTGTTGACTGCAGAGCACTACAGCAGGAAACAGTCGCGTGACGTCATCAGTAACGTACGTCAACGTACTGTCAGAGAAGAGGACCTAGTGTAAGTTCATGAACAGCTTTTTTTATTATTGCACATTTTAAATATCACAATTTCCAACACAATATAACATGTATGTTTCCTTTCCCAGGAAGTTGCTGTTTATCTAAAGTAAGTCTGCAAATGTGTTATATTTATAATTGTTCTAACCCAGTGAGGTGGATTGTTGGTGCATGTGCAGTGACTCTTCAGAGGTTCCAGGTCGTTGAGCTTCACAGACTAAACTCCGCCTGTTCCAGTAGAGGCCCACTGGTGTCGTCAGGGTCCTGTGCCGGGAATACAGCAAGAAATATTTATACCATCTAAAAATAAAGCAAGTTAGCTGGAATATCCTGCTTTCTAAATAAGGCATTTTTGATTCATTATTCTGGGATTTCCCTTGAAGAGCAACAAGCTTTGTAACTGTCCAATGAGCTGAAGTTCTTCTTGGCTGAACTGGAAATGACCCAGACACCAATCTCTCCCTTATGTCCACTTTAAATATACCCTGCATTGTTTACCTGTAAGATGCGCCTGTATACTGGAATATGGGGAGGACCGTAGCGACGCAGACCTCTCCAGCACAGGAAAAGTACGAAGACTGACAGCAGCAAACACTGCACAGTGAATCCTATGGAGCTTCCCTTCACAACATATGAACCAGCAAGCTATTGAGAGGAGACGAGGAAGGATTGATGAGGACACTTCACACTCAGAAAATATTGTTTCTAGAACTGCAGACGTACCTGCTGGTTTGTGCTCAGAGCAACTGGTGTTTGAGACATGAGACTGTAGGCCAGCAGAGCAGAGAGTCCAAACAGCAGGCTGAAGAGGTTCAGACCCATCAGAGCGATGATCTGTTCAGAACCGAAATATGATGAAGTTAATCAGCTAATGAGATAAGAAAAATAAGAAAAGATTACAGAGCTTTACCTTCAGTTTATTGGTTTTCCTCTGAACCTCTATTGCCAGACACCCAGCAGCCACAAACTGGAACAGGAACAACAGTTATTACACCAAACAAGCCTGATAGATTTTCACCGTATCAGCTGACGCGAACTCACAAACAGGCTTGACCACACCGGCGTTGTCATGGAGACAGAGCAGTCGTACCTCACGCATGCATGTGCCACTGTTGTTAATATGCAGGCTAAGGCGCAGATGATCTGCGCCACCTGAGGGGAAACACACTGTCAGATGACCAGGCCGGGGATTGATTATCACCGGCACAACAACACAGCAGCTCACCCCGGTCAGTAAGAGTCTGGTGTTGACCACCGTGCTGAACCAACGTTGAATCCTGGCATTGCCGAGCTCCTCGTGATCGGTAACCTGTGTCACACGTTCGGTCGAGGGTTTCTCCTTCACAAAAACCTGGTACAGACCCTCCTGGAACATGTTCTCCTCCATCTGTGTGTCAACAGAAATGTAACTTGTTGACACTCTTGTCGGATGATGAAGAAGCCCAGCCCGTATATGACGGGTCAGTCAAACACACACTTCTATTGCTGTATGTTACTTGTTGTTGCTTACCTTCCCCAAAAGTTGTGAACAGTCAGCTCGTCCATCCACAGGCCGTCATATTAACAGAAACTATCATGTAGCTAATATGAGAAACATTAGAAAAGAGATCGTCTTCTCACTGCTGCTTTTAATCCTCTGTGCCGCGGATCCGGAGGGTCAAAGTTCATCTGAGCTGGTTGATAGCGAAAGGTTGAAGTCCACTCCAGAGGAAGTGATTCAGGGAGGTTATTCATCATGAATACAGAGCATATCAATGATGGGGGGGTGGGGTTATGTTTCCTGACCTAACTCCATTAGTCTCCCTCTAAAGCCAAACATCTGCATGTCACTTCCTGCTCCCTAATGTGTCATTTGGACGGACGGAGACCCAAAATATGACTAATGAATGTAAGAATAACACTGTGATACCAATGAAAACAGACTTTGTGGAACACTTCAACACACTGTTGACTGAAATAAATCAAAAAATTTGAAGATATAGTACATTATATAACAGCAGTAAGGGAATATGAACATGGTACAAGAATGAATATACAGTATATCTGTGTTTCCAGCCAGACGGCAGCACCACAACAATATCCAGCACTTTAGATAATTTATTTAAAATTAGATTAATAGAAATTGGATTAAAAATCTAATGTTAAATACCTGAATATGTTGGCATCAACACAGACATTAAGTTCAAAGGACAGGTATAATTAAATTAATTATTGCTTGTAATGTTGTTGCCAGGCAACAATAAAAAAGAAACCAAGGAAGTTGATATGGATGTTTGGACAGAGCAGCTGACATCCATCTGGTGATTTGATAAATCCGTCAGACCCATTCTGTTTTTCCTGGCAGTGTATCCGTGTCATCATCCTCTTCTGTCCCCCCCGTGTACAGGTCAGCTAACCTCCTGAAACACGGTCCCCAGCGGTCCAGGCTCTGAAAGTCCTGCTCCCCGTCGGAGTCGGAGGAGTTAATGGAACTGAGTGACTCCGCGTCGGAGCCAAAACCTTCATAGTCAAACACCAGGAGCGAGTCGTAAGGAGGAGCTGTGGGGTCGCCGTCTGCGGCACGCAGGTTCTAGAGGGGGAACAAGGCCGCAGCAATGACAACCATGAAGGTGTGATGAATATGATGCACCAAAGATACTCAAATATACATAATATACTAAACGTCACTGACTTCTTCAATAAACTCGCTGATCTGCTCGTTGGCTCGGGGCTGCAGGCGGTAGCGCGGGTCGGTCTGGGCAGTTGGAAACACGTCAGTGCAGAAGACGTCCAGGTCATCCAGCCCTCTGTGGAGCTGGCTCAGGTCATACTCCTGCAATAAAACTCTCTTTCAGACAACTTTCTTTTACCTCGACTTGTTCGGTTTGAGCGAGTAGCTTTGTAGCAGAAAAGGGTAAATCGCTACCTACACACTGGCCCTTTAACAACAATCAGGAAGTGACCCTTCTGTAGAGGTGGGGTATCCTGGTTTGATGTATTTGGTAATAAATTTGATCTGTCTGGCGCCCACCCTTTTCGTATAACTAGTGGATACTCTACTCTACAGCTTCATATAATCTTTACAGCAGCATATCTTGGGTCACATTTTCACAAGAGCTGTCAATTCCTTCCTCACTTTTATCTGCTTCCTTGTTATGGTATTCTGTTTCTCTTGTGGAATCAACAGTATACATCTATGTCCTAAATCTCTGTTCCCCTGTCTGCTCCTACCTGGTCCTCTTCGCCTCCTCCCTCTTCATCATAGTAGAAGATGTTGTCTCTTGGTACATCTTCCAGAAGAGCGACATCCTTCTCCGAGCTCCTCCTCCTTCCCAGCAACAACAGAAGCAGCAAGAGCAGGACTGCGGTCGACAGAAAAAGAGGATCAACTTCAGTGAGAACGAGTAAACCAAAACATATTTAGGACAAAAAAAACGAGGGGAAACGAGCTTTGCTACGTACTCAGAACAACAAAAATTGTTCCCAGGGCTGTGGTTGCATTAGAAGAAATATGAAGATGAGGAGCGTGGCGTGGGATGAAGCAGGTGGAGACGGCACCTTGACATTGGCACACCTCTACATCCAGTGTGCTGTCCTGGTAGAGCATGCCGACGTCGTAGATGCGCATCAGAATGAAATAGTCTCCAGGAGACAGCTCCCGTTTGGGGGCCAAGGCTGCCACATCGCCTGCAAAGGTGGGAAGAGATGCAGAACAAACATTACAGCAGTGGAACGGTTGTCATGGAGCGCTGGACAACTGTCAATACATCAGTTATATCTTCTACTGGTCACCAGCTCTCCTACTTGTGGAGTTGACACTAATGGTCCAGTTGATCTTCTGCCCTCCTTGAAGCTCTACGGTAAAGGGCCCAGCATGACCCGGCCCGTCGAGGTCCACTATATCCAGCAGGGCAGGAACGGGGTCACTGTTGCACAGACTGGCTTTCCTCTGCTTGATCACAGGCCGATGGTCATTGACATCTAACAAACTCACAACCAGAGTGCCTGTCCCTGTAGCTGGGACCGTATCTGGAAGGAAGATAAAGAAAAGAACAATCCTAACCACAAACCCACAAAAAAAGGCTGTGAGAAAGTAGTTCAATATGATCAGAACCATATGATCTACCATTGTCATATGCCAAAAGTAGGACTGTGTATTTGCTGTCTTTGACATGGTGAGATTCTCTGTCCATGCTGCTTTTGACTTTGACGGATCCTGAGACTTTATCAACACTCAGCCACCTGGCGGTGTCGTTATGTAGTTCGTATCTGAAACGAGAGAATCAACCTGATTAGAAGCAAAGCAGAAGAATCGACATGTACGTGCATACATACAGGATCCATGTCTTTTCTATTACCTGACACTCTGTTTCCTGGCTGTGTCTGGGTCCTGAGCTCTGAGGTCAACCACAGAACTCCCCACCGCCGCACCTTCTGAGATGATCTTGTGGATATTTACTGGATTGAAAACAGGAGGCTCGTTCTTGTCCACCACTGCGATGGTGACTGAGCAGGTGGAGGTGGACACTGGTCCGGAAAACGGTGCCTCATTCGTCACCGCCACCAGAAGAGTAAAGACAGGAATACTCTCAAAATCCAGCTCCTAGTAAATGATGGAAACCAGGAATAATGAATGTGAAGTACTTGATGGAGAACATTCAATACTTATTGCTGAATTTGGACTCAACCTTGGCTGTGGTGATTATTCCTTCCATTTTACTGGGTCCTGCTGTGATGTTAAAGTGTTGCCAATCGTTGCCTTTGATTATTGAGTATTTGGTGTTGGCGTTCGGGGACCCTAACTCATCCTTGTCAGTGACCTTTAGTCTTACCACTTCCACACCGACTTCATTCTCAGGGACTGAAGTGGATATCTGGGGGGGGGGACGAGAAAAGAAACTCAGCTAAGTGCAGTCACAGATCCAACTTACATAAAGAAAACACTATTATAAACTCACAGATGTGATGGTGAACTGTGGAGCGTTATCATTGCTGTCAGTGATGGTAATGACAGCAGTGCAGGTGGCAGTGAGCCCCTCTCCCTCCAGATCAGCAGCCTCTATGATCAGCTTGTACTCCGGGTGAGTCTAACATATGGATGATGATATGTAAGAACTCTTTGTAAGCGAGGGAAAGTGTTCACACCGTACAAATGTTTTACCTCTCTGTCCAGTCTGTCTGCAATCACACTGATCGCTCCACTGACCAGGTTTATAGCAAACACATCTTTGGAAGTTTGAGGCATCTGAGTCTTTATCCGATACCGAATCATCGCATTATCTGTTTGTGGGTCATCTTTATCCACGGCCGTTACCCTCATGACAGAGTCACCTGATGAAGAAATAAAGTTAGCAAAAGCCACAAGGATGAATTGAGATTCATATTTGCATCCGGATCTCTTCTCTTACCGACATCTGCGCTTTCGCTCACTTTGCCATAGAAAGGGTTCTGGGTGAATTCTGGAGCGTTGTCATTCTGATCGATGACGTTGATGAGGAGCTCCATGGGCTCTTCAGCCACGGTGCCTTCATGCAGTGCATGGGCCCACAGCTGTAACACACCCCACACAATCAGCTTCCCATATTTAGACACGCTTATGTGACTATCTATGAAGAGAAATCATCTTGCAAAGAGATCACACCAGCTGCAACACCAGTCAACATGTTCACATTCCATAGACTCATCAGTCAACAACACTCGTCTTCAAACTCAAGTTCATCCTGATCACAACGACACGCCTGTAAATATTCTTGACTTTATCTTGATAAAAAAAAGGCACAAAGTGCTTCATCTTAGCTCACGTTGTATTTGGCTGTCTTCTCCCGGTCCAGTGGCTCGGTCACGTACAGTACTCCAGACCGCCGGTCGACAGTAAAGACACCCTCAGGGGGCTGGTTGGCCCCTGGTCCAGTGATCTTGTAGGTTATCGCCACCTTTTCCTCATTGCTTGACTTAATCTAAAGTCATAAAGATGTTTAACTCAATAAATGTTTTTAGCCATGATAATTACCTTTAGTAGAAATGCACCCATGTTTATTACAGCTGTATTTACCTTCACCATGAGTTTGGGATATGGCCCTCGGTCATTTTCTGGGAAGTTAATTGCCGGAATGACCCACTCCCTTTTCATCCGTTTCAAACTACCAGGCGCATGTAGGAACTCAACAGTGGGGAGTGGCTGCAAGTAATCAAGATTCAACACGTCAAGTCAGGTGTTGACTTGCATTATAATCAATAGAATAAGATGAAGATTACCAAATTTAAATTTACCTCAATATATGTGCTTGTTCGGGTTTCACTATTTGAGGGGTTGGTTCTGTTGTTCAAGCAGCGATAACGACTCCCTGCTGCAGCCACAAGCAACAAACACTGAAGAACAAACATTTAGCAGTTACATTGAAATAATAGCAATGTTCATCTCATTGTTTTGTGTGTAAAGATGTATCACATCGCAGCGTACTGTATTTATATTGGATTGGGATTCACACATTCATGCTTTGATTAAAAACATTATTGTGGCCATATTAACAAAATACTGATATCTGGCCTGTGAAGGAGTTTGCAGCAATTTTCCCCACAACTAATAAAGAATAAAAATACACACTCACCTGGCACAGCAAAAAGAGACCCAAAATCCAACTGTTCCCCATTGTCTCCTTTAAGAAAAGCCTGTATCTCTGTCCTCCACTGATACGTGTCTTCACCTACAGACCTCCTCAGTCAATATTATTAATGTATCATCTTCAAGCCTCACAACCTTTTCTTTTAAAAATGCCTGTTGCCTCTGCATGCGACCACTCAGCTCCTACTGATGCTGAGTAGTTTGATTTTATCAGTGAAAGGTTGTGGACAAACAGTCCTTAGAGGTGACCTCAGACACTGAGACATGCAGGTGTGTTTATTTATGCAGGTGAAGCGTTTCCCTCTCTGACCTTTCAAAAAGAGAAACACTTTGAATCCCTTTAATTCTACATGATCTCACCGGAGCAAAACATTGGGTTTTATAATATCTTGCAACCCAAATTAGAGTGACCATATGATGTTATGTTGAGAGCAGAACTTTTCCTCTGCTGTTAGCACACGTGTACAAAACACTTAAGGAACAGATTGGCTCCAGTGACGCTCAGCAAAAAATGACAGTTTATTTTGAAAACTCCCACATCAGAGGGAGTTCACTATAAGGCTCTTCTGCTTTAGATGTCACAGCATGAACAAAAGGCATGATTTTAGCGTTGACAACGTTTAAATCCTGCGTTATTGATGTCAGAAGTTCGAGTATATGGATAACTTTCGGACTCAACCGCAGTGCACCACGGGAGAAGCAAGAACATAGGAAAAACCTATGTGTTTTTAAATAGACGATCTTTTCTCTTCCTCACGTTGTCTCACGTTATCTAACGTTAATGAAATGTTTGCAACCAGTTGTTGACTCTTCACTAAAACGGTGCCCATTGTTACAAACACAACCAACGACTTTTTATCTATTGTTTCATGCTTTGTACGTATGCGACTCCCTGACGCCCGTGGCAGGTGTAGTAACACCGGGAGTACACCGGCCTTCCTGGCTAACGTTAGCTAAATGTTGATACTTGTATGCGCTAGCTAACGCTAGCAAATCTCGTCTCTTCAACTTAGGTTACCAAAACATTTGTAACTTACAGTCAGCGAGAGGTAGGTGCCTCTCCTGAAATAGAATTGTGGAAATTGTCTTGGAGAGATTATTTGAAAGAGCTGCTGGTTTGACCAAAGTTAAGGTTAGCGGTTTAAATGTACATTCATATTTAAATTTTTGGCAAGCAAGGTCAACTACTGCTAGTTCTTAATGTAAGCGAAATTATAAATCTAAATCAAAAGCTAGCCTGGCTGGAAGTGGAACAAAAGTCGTGTTGTTTTTGTAATATTAGTTAAGTCTGACTAAGTAATTTATGCTATGAATAAACTTTAACTTCATCAATGATTTTACAGTAAAACTCGCGGGAACGTCTACAAAAAGACATGGATAAGACAGTGTTTTGCTCCAAGGGACGTAACAGTAAGTAACTTCATATTGATGACTAGTTAGTATGCGCCAGTTATACACACTGTGTCTGTTATTTATGTTTACATAACAAAAGTAACGTTAAACTGAGGTGCTAGTGTTGTATTTATGAGTGTATGTCCGGCTGACATGGCTAAACCGTTTTCATGGTTCTACTTTCAGCCATAAAAACAGATCTCATTTTGCTGCTTGGGTGTCTGAAGTTTCAGATGAAATGTCCTGAGTTGCAGAAGCAGGCCCTCCTCACCATTCACTCAATATGTGAAAAGAGAGGTAATCAGTGGCACACATATCATGTCCAGTCCTCAACTAGCTCCATCACATAGTAACGTAATAACCACCCAGTGCCGCCCAACATACAGTACATTCTTGTATTCATTATAAAGGCTTGACATGACATCTTTACAATGTTTCACAATAAAGTTTAATTATTTCAGAGGAGACTTTGGACTTGCTGACAGAAATGGGAGGTGCGGTGTTTGTGTATAACCTCTCCAAGTCCAGTATTGCCCACACAGACGTTAAGGAGGCTGCACTCTTTACGCTCGGCACCCTAGCAGAGGCCAATGGTAGGTGTGTGTGTATATGTATGAATCCTGATTCATTGTCAGATATTTTAAGGTCATAGGTTTCAAGAAACATTGGCCTTTGCAGCATCCTTAACGGTGTTCCACCGCCACCCCAAATGAGACATTCCAGCCATATAGAAATGAAACCTAATAAAGCACTAGTTCAGAACAAAATAAGTAACGTTAAAAAAATCCATATAACCCACAATTAGATGCAGGGATACTAATTACTTCTGCGACATTAAATGAACATTATGATTTGGCGCTGTAAAAACAAAATAAAGATTGACATTGGAGCTTTTTCAATCAGTCAGTCGGCCTTTGAATTAAGATGCAGCATGTTTTTTGACTGAAATGTTTACAACTAGCCTGCACACAGTCATATGTTGAAGATATCGCTGAATTGTTGTAATGTGGTTTCCCCTATTGCAATATACATCTTTTTCTTTTAGTGTCCTGCAAGAGCTCTTTGTGCAGAAAGGAGACGTTTGTAGACCTTGCTGGTTCGTTGATGAAAGAGGACATCCCACTGACACGGAAGAGAGTTTCTGTCTATTTGCTGTCTGTGTTGGTAGCCAACAATAGTAAGATCAAAGCTCCTTAACTGACATGAGTATGAAGATACAGGATCAGCTGTCCCATTATTGTGTATGCTTTAGTGACTTTACATGACATTTTCATTCTGTTTTGAGACTTAATAATTTATTCGTCAATTGGCACCAAAGGGGAAGAAGTCAAAATTCTATAAATCATAATCATACTTTTGTTGAGCATGCCTCTGTAGTCATCATGTTACTGTGTGCTGTTGCAGAAGCAGGGCAGACTTTAGCCCAAACTACTGGCTGTCTGGACATTTTGATGGATCTCTTCAGGTATTTGCATTGTAAACACTGAAATATTATCTGGCCGTACCCAGTCTTACTAAACTCATAGGTGTCTGCAGAAGATGTCACCAAGAAAACTCATTCGGGTGACAACATAGACCTAAGTTTCACATTGTATACTTTTGCAGGACCACTTTCCCCCTCTCTACAAAGGCTACTTGGAGGGCAGCTACTGCTACACAAAGCTTCCAACTCTGGTTATCTGTGTCAAGTGCTCTCTGTGGGTGTGTCAACAACCCTCAGAATGGTAATACAATTTGATTTCCCTTCTTTTTCTGAGCTGTTCATTTTTGCCTCTTTACATAAGTAGATGGCAGCACACTAATATGACCAGTTATACATTGTTAAACAATAACGTTATGTTAGCAGAAGTATTCAAGAAGCTTATACTTTTTGCTCAGGATCCTACTTTTGGGTCAAATCAAGGAAAACTGCATGAAATTGATATCTGGATTTTCAGCTATTTTAAAAAAGGTTTCTGCTATTTGGTGTCTTTGTTTTCAACACCAGAGGTGGGGCAGCGTATCTGTGGGGAAGCCTTTCCCATGATAAAAACCTGGCTTCATCAGACTTCTTTGCCCTGCACTGAGATTTTTCAGCCCATATGTTCCTTCATAGCAATGACGGTGGCTAACAACTGTAAGTATAAGAGGTGGAGTCACTTGTGCTTACTTTAGATTGTCTATGTCTCCTCCATATTCTCTAAAATGATGCCAATTCTACATCACTCGACCTCTTATTTGTTCTTGCAGCGTTTGTTCAGGAGATGTTTTCTACCTCAGGGGGACTTGAAACTCTCACTCTCTCACTGGTTTGTCTTGCGTCTGGGGCAGAGATGAGCTTGTTGTCTTGCCAGCTTTCTGTAATAATATCCCAGACGCTGTCAGCTTGCATCACAGACAACCGTACGTATTTCTCTCTCTTAACATACACATGAACCATAATAGTTCGTTTAAACAACTACAGTGTCTCATTCTCCTTTTACAACCTATTCTATTTAGCGATTCTGGCCTCAGGTTTGGCTCAGTATGGTGTAGTTTCTCACCTCTTCTCCCTGCTGGCTAGCCCTCACATGAGCTGTGAGGACAGGCTCACGGTTTTACTCACCCTGGGCCACTGCACCGAGGCCTCTGGTAAGACATGTATCTTATTGTTAGAAATAGAGAAGATTTTATGTTTATATCAAATGTGTTCTGCTCGCGTGAGTGTTTTCCATTTTAAGCACCTAATAGCAGCGCATACGGCAACCGTCTTTCCTCGCTTGAGAATGGAACTTCTGCTTTCACTATCCAAGAGTGTGTTTTCTCCTGCCTGTAGAAAAACACCAGTCCCAGCTGGTACAGTGTAGAGGCCTGCCGCGTATCATAGCTTTATTCACAGAGGACACAAATGTGGAGGTTAGGAAGGCTATCACCTTCGTATTACAGACCTGCAAGCAGGACAGTAAGTCAAAGCTGTTTTGTTTCTGTCAAAATGCAACCACAGTAACACTGCTTACAACTAACCCTCACTGTAGTTTTACCACATTATAGTTTCATCATCTACGCTAGGCTCTAAATTCAAGACCTATTTTAAAATATAATCTTGTAATCTGTGTTGTTCAGCATGCAAGGGTGCTGGAGTCCCCATGTCCTCCCAGTTACAGTCACTAGAGGGAGACAGAGAGAAACATACAGCCAAACGGTAAGTATAGTTCCTTGTTGTTTACATAGTATTCAACAACTTTAAGATTTTTTTTATCTATTTTGGTTTTTAGTCAACTGTTCAAGCCCCCAGAGCCACTGACGAGTTATCTACCGAAAGAAATGAAATGCACTGATGGAGAAAGTAAGAGACAGTTTCCTATCTTAAGTACATAAAGTTCTAAAAAAAAATCTGTATCTTTGCCCTGTTTTTAAGTAGATGCGTGGATTTCCCTATTGATATTTTAAAATGATATGCTCTTGTGTTCAGGGTTACAGGACAGTGATATGATTAGAGTGGAGAAAGTCCCAGTGGAAGAACACTCTCTCTGGCATGATCGATGTGCAGGCAGGTGAACCCGAAGCTCCAGGAAATGCTTTTCATTATGTTTTATCAAATGGCATTCATGGGCTCAAACAAACATTCAAACAAGAAACATCTCCCTTTTTTTTCTCTTGACTGAAATTTGTTCTAATATAAACGATGAACCTGAATTGTTTACAGGACAGTTGTTTTCTGATGTAGCTGTGGTGACAGTTTACTTGGGAAACTTGGGTCGCTTAAACAATTATTTTATGTTTCTAAACTTTAGGAGGTCTTTCAGACGGATACGTGTAAAGCTGCCCCTAAATTTTCAAAAGATAATGTATTCATTCCCTCTTTTGCTCCTTCAGGTTGTCTGTTGCCTTTCGAGGAAGTGACCAGTCGCACTTTTGCATCCCTCCTCTCCTCCTGCCGTCAGAGCTGTGACATGCACAGTGTTCTTCAAGAGGCCACTGAGCACTTCAGGAATCGTCAGTGCAACCTTCTGTTCAGCAGAGAGCTCCAGGTCAACACTGTGGAGCCGACAGACCCAGAAGCAGAGAGAGTGTCAGCAGCAGAGCCACAGAGGAGCCGGGAAATCTGGAAGGGTGGGAGGCTTCAACAGAATTTACACAATACATCCATGTTAAGTTACATGTAAACGCCTCACCAATGAATATATGACTTCCTTGTTCCTGTTGTTGTTACTACAAAATTGTATTTTCCTCATCCGTCACTTTGCAGCTTTTGCTTTCATAACCTCACTGAAAAACATTTTGTCTACCTGACTAAATCCATTAAATTCTACTTTACAGAAGAGATCAGACTGACTCCCATATGTAAAGGAACTGACTCCACCAATTTCAGCCGGCCAGAACAACATTTGAAGAGATGTAATGGTAAGAATCACACAGCATGTGAACACTTATGTAGCTCTATAGCGCAATGATGTGTGCACAAATGTTCGGAATGAGCAAACATAGATGTAAGAACATAACAATAAATCAAGTTATGCAATGGAGTATTTAATTACCATGCATGGCAAGTCAAACCAGTATCACTATGCTTCCACCTCAAGACCAAACAAGTTACTGCACAAAGATGGCTGTTTGCCACAAAAGGATTTTGCTGAAAACAAAGGACGTATATATTGAAACAGTCCATCAATCTAACATTCATGAGTGTTATAAATGTGTAATTTGGGGGTCTTCAACTTCTGCTTAAAGGCATTACCCTCAAACCACTGCACAAAGGAGCTAAAGCAGAGACATTGTCCTCTCATAACAGCGCTGGTAAGTATGTGACATCTAATTTACTGGCCTGTATATTGTACATATTCAACAGATGTTTTCCTCTCAAATCCAGGATTGACTCCCGGACAAGGCCCACTCTCGCTCTGCTTCAGGGTATATTTGGATATTTACAGTAGATAACTTGGAGGTGTGTGAATGTCGTTACCGAGAGCTTGTGATTGGAGCTGCAGTGTGTGCTTGGCAGCAGACAAACCCAAGAACAG
Source organism: Macroramphosus scolopax (assembly GCA_901007825.1). Classification (NCBI taxonomy): domain Eukaryota; kingdom Metazoa; phylum Chordata; class Actinopteri; order Syngnathiformes; family Centriscidae; genus Macroramphosus; species Macroramphosus scolopax. The sequence continues at coordinate 191 of CAAKHC010004462.1, read as the reverse complement.
AAAGAATGTTGGACTGCAGCCAGTGTTCTCACAGTGCAGGCCAGAGCTTATTCAGAGCGCCACAGCTGTATTAAGCTGTCCTGTGTGTGTGTGTGTGTGTGTGTGTGTGTGTGTGTGTGTGTGTGTGTGTGTGTGTGTGTGTGTGTGTGTGTGTAGACAGTGGCTTGAGGACGCTGTGTGACGATGAGTCG
>CAAKHC010004460.1:22419-53057 GCA_901007825.1 Macroramphosus scolopax | reverse complement strand
GCTCTATCTACATTTAAAATGATCAATCACATAGACAACTAAAAGCGACTGAAGACTAGCTGAGACTAGTTTGGCCAAGTAGTGAAGTAGAAGAACAGATTTTCTAACCACAAAGGAGCAAGAAGCTCTTGAAAGTGGGCGTGGCAAAATAAGGGGGACATTTTTAGATAGTACAGTGTGTGTAAATATTGTATGTATGTATTCAGTATACCAAACCATGTTTATGTATAATGAACTATTCACTCCTCATGCTGCACTTTCCTCCCACAGTCAAGACTCTCTGGCAGGGTGCACTTAGACTATTCACCACACAAATACTGCTGTTAGATGAATGTTAATGCTGTTAGCATGACACAGATACTCCATTTGATATTGTTCAGTACATTCAAATGAAAGTGAGCATATAGAATGTGCACAGACCTGAATAATGTGGACCATCATAAGATAATAATATAATATAAAATATTGCCAAAATATAATCTTAAAAAAAAAATACTTTTGTGTATGTATTTTAAATCTGTAATCCAATATGATGGTCTTGTACAGAAACTTTGTACACTGAGAAACATTAATTTTATTACCCTATGTGTTGCACATTCTGTGTTTCGGACAAGCCCGATCCTCTATGCAGATGCAATCAGCTATTTCCAAATGGGGCTAATGAATGCAGGCGTTACAATTAAGCTATTGTTTAACTGCGGAGAGCACAATGCCATCTTTTTGTTGTTTGCTAAACAGTACCTGACATCCCCAATTACAAGCTGTCCTGCAATTACCTGCCACAATCTATACACTTCACGTCTCTGTACTCTTTAACGTCTGTGTCGTAATGTGCTGTGAATTGATGTGAATCAGTTTGTCAGGTGACTTTTCGGATGATGACGTTCGCATGTACGCTAGCCAAGAGTGGTCGACGAAGGCTTTTCACACGTGCAGAAAGAACTGCAGAAAATCTGCTCCGAAAACTTTGAGGACGAATGTTTTCGTAGAATCACAGCTGATTGGTCCAATGTGGGGTTGTAATTTTTGGGAAATGTGCTAACTTGGTGAAAATCGAACTCTAGCCACTGGCTAGTTGTCTGAAAATGACTAATGGATAGAAAAGCCAGTAAGTATTCGACTGGTTTCTTTGGGGATGCTTTATTTAGCTGACACAGGAGCAGCATGCTAATAGCATGGCTGGAAATCTGTCTGTGTCTTTGCAACGGGGCTGCAAACTGCTATCTGAGAGGGATTTTGTTTTCTGTGCTCTTGTACTAATATTGAAAATACAGTATAACAGCCCATTGAGATGCATTTAAAATTAAGATGGTGCACTTAACATCTCAAACTCATCTGCTTTATGAGACTTTTGGATTACTTAAGTTACCACAAATGATTCCCTCACATTGTCATTATGGCTTTGTTCATTCATTTGCCAAAGTGTGAGAATGTTTGGGTCTTTTTAAATAAATCTTAATTGCTCACTTTTAAAATATTACGCACACTGAGGCTGTAGCTTCACATCAAAGTGGTGAGTTTGGGCTTTTACAACAATGTTCAACATGCTAATTGTATGCTCGCCTGTCAGAAACAATCTTATTAAATAAGTGACTGTTTCTGCAAAGTGAAGATTATTTTTTGCAAAACAATTTTAATGGGAAGAAAAGAAAAGCTACATTAAAGATGCATGTATTCCAACACTGGCATCATTTCATACACTTGTATCTAAATGAATCACTTATCAGATTGGTTAAGTGAGAAATTGTTTTACATAATTAAAGGTGGAGTCAGTGGTTCTAGAGACAGGTGTTAATGTTGATGTCAACAGCCAAACAAACACACACACCCCTCCACCACGAAGGTGCAGTTCCAAAACAACACTGACAGCTGGGCTTGTTAACCAAAAGGGCAATACGGCATAACCTGGAGCGTCTGCTGCCCTATCGGGGTGAAAGTTTAATCCCTATCAAATTAAAGGAGGTATGTATTTTGAGTCACTTTAGCAAATATGGCAACTAAATATTTATTTGAGTCAAAGTCCCGGCCGATGTGTAGTTTTCCCTGTGTATCAATAACCTTATCGCAAGTACCTTCAACATTACCAGTAACTTATACTCCACTGTCACTGATACACGGAGCAACATTGCTTATTGAGAGGAAGAGTAAGAAATGGAATAATACTGCGAGATACATCTCTGATGTTGTTTCAATTCTCTTCCTACTAAGCTGTAATTCCGCAGAGGATGTACAAGTAAAATATTTATGCACCAAGTTGGCAAGAAATGTGTATTTTCCAATGTTTATATCCTCGCTCTGTTCCTTGTGGGTAAGGACATGGAAGAGGGAGAGAAGCAGACAGAAGCACAATGATTTGCTGGAATAGTGATGTGTTTGTTAGAGGTTTACAGAGAGAGGACCTCCACCGGGTTTGTCTTCAGTGCACACAGAATGGAAACATAGCAAACTTTGAGGGGATCGTCTCTTAATTTGACAAAAAAAAAAGAGGATAAATTAGAATCGCGGAATGCACCTTTAATACGGTAACATGTCTTGCAGTGAGTGACGCAGTAAACCTGTGAATTATGTATTCAGGCTTCTTCCTCGTGCACGCTCGGCAACTCCCCGAAACCGAACTATAGTAAGGAGCATTTCAAGCACTTCTGATGGTGACTGAAGTTAGGACGACACGTGGGTTTGGCGACAGAAAAAAACAACAAACAAACACAATTATTTCTCAGTGCTGGTTTAAAACACGAGAGAACATTGTACAAGTGGGCGGGGGGAAGTGTCCCATTCTGCTGCCTGGAGTCAGGGTGGGTTTTACAACTGTGTGCGAACGAGAATGATGAATGCTCGAGGTTATAATAGGACCGATGCAGAGCTGCAGTGGTTTAAAATAGGCTACCTTGTGAATGGTCCTGATGAGAGTGTGCGCTGCCTGCCGACGAGGGGGGAAACTAGAGCCGAGTGATCCGCTCGGTGCGTCAGAGCGCACAAGGTAACCGCAGATGGCCTGTGTAGACCGACACAACACTCATGGACCGTTTCAAACCGGGTTACTTATCTGACATTGCGTGCAGGTGAGGAGTCTGCACTCTGGGAAGACACAAAAAGCTGAAGCTTGCTGTGAAGAGACCCTACTCATCATCAGACATCTAGCAGTTTGCCTTACGCAGACGTTTTTCGACGGCGGCACATTTGCTCCGAATCGAACTGCGACGGACGGACGACCCGAACTTCCTTATTTCAGACACAATTTCACATTTCCGTCCCCGTTTGTAACTCGCATGTGTTTTTAAGCGGGACAATGGTGTCGTCGTTATTTATTTCAAAGCCCACACGGGCACATTTTCCCGAGGATTTCCCCCCACTGCCTTTATCATATTTTTAGTCGGGTGGATTTTTTTTTTTCCTCCTCTCTTGTTTTTCGTTGGTTTGTCTTTAAGATAGCAGGCTATTAATTTTTAATTCTTATGCATCCGCACGAAGACGGCACCAGAGAGGAGAAAACGAGTGATAACCAGAGGGGGAGAGAAGGAGGCAAGTGAGGAGGGAAGCGAGAATGAATGAGACACACTGAGCAATCAAGGAAAAGGAGATTGGAGGACTCAAGGTAGGAACATCACTGCTTTTATATTCTTAATCCATGTTGTACCAGTGCGACTATAGTAACATGTAATGCACCAGCCGAGCCCCCGTGCAGGCTGCGTGAGGTGTCCGTGCGTGTAATGCCAAATATTTATTTATTGATATTTTGTCCTGTGACAGATGCCGAGTTTAAACAACAGTCGCTTCACATTTGAAATGTGTGCTGAAGGATCTAAATAAATCGGATTTGATAGTTGCCTACTCCAGTTTGTGGGCCTATGCATTGCACCGTGGCCTGCACACTAATAGATTTTGGCAATTTTAATTAAAACATAGAGTCTGGGAGCAGAGAAATGAGTGTGTGCTGGTCCTATGAAAGCAAATCAGTGGGGAAAAATGAATTTAGCCTAAAAGCAGACAGCAGTGAAGGATTAAGAGTATGTTATGAAGAGTAATAAATCATTATTTTCTGGACAATTAGTGCCAGCTCATAGAATAGAAGAAAGTACATCAGGAAAAGAGATCACTTTGGATGTCTTGGGCTGTTCACCATGGTCATAATTTGACTTTAGGAAACATTCCTATCATCATGTCTTTCTTTTTAAATCATAGCACACGTTTCGTTCATGAGACAAGGTGTTTAAATTGTATATTGACTATTAGAAAAATAAATGCATCAGAGGAATTGCAGAGCCTCAAAGTGAACCGCTCTCTCCAACATCCCATGTCCCAGAGTAAACCATTAATCCTCCACCTTGTCAAATCATTACCTACAGGCCAGTTGCTCTCAGAGGGGTCTGGGGAGCCCCAGGCGTCCTTGAGGAATGTTCCTGGGTGCCCCCAACAAATTGAGATGTACTTTAATTTCCTTTGAATTTAACTTGTCTGAAATCCCAATTAAATATGCGTATGACCACCCTGATAGGTTAATGTCTTAAATAATAAATGTATCACCTCACTACAACATAAAAAACACAGCAAGAAAAATCCTCTCACATAGCTGTAATTAAAATGTGACCGTGGAATTTTTAGGGAGTTCATAACGTGAAGATGGAGAAGCCCTTATATTGTACTATGGTGATATATTTCCCAGCATAATAAAACATCTAATAAAAAAGGTTCTTGCAGCCTACATAGTAGTTATGATGGAGGAAATTAAACCTTTTGTCTTTGTGTGTTATTATGATAAAATTGAACCTGAGGAGGCAGACAACAAAGACCCTGAAAACAGTTATTTTCTGCTGGTAAGCCTTTCCCTCATTTCACCGCGGTGCATTGTGTTTGTTCTGCCAATTCTTGGGGAAAAATTGGCATGTCTACTATTCTGAGGGGGCTAAATGAAATTCAAATTCTTCAGGTGGTAAAACAGCAATATTGCAACTGTCTGATTGCGTTATCTGGGCATTCAAGAAGCCAGACTTGGAATTGGTTTACTGCCAAACACTTTCCCTGGGAAGACAGAAGGATTTATTTCCCCCTTGTCTGTGTGTCACATCACCATCAGAAAAATTATTCTCGGCTTTCAATGGGTGAATAATAATCATACATTAGCATGGCATTAATGATCGTCAGACTTTTAATAAGTCACTAATCATAATTAGATTTATTTCAGTTTGAGTTCAGCGACACTGTACTTAGGATTTGAGGACCAGAATATTCTGTGCTGTGAAGGAAATACTTTATTTGGAATCTGCCTTCCCCTCTTTCCACAGAATTACAGATTTTTTTTTTCCTTATCTACTAAATGCATTTAGGTTAAACAAATGTGTATTCACTCATGCATGGGTGTATGTGCATGCATGCAAATGACAAACGCAAACTCACATGCTCTCATATGCAGCATGCACACACACACACGCTCACACAAACATATTTTTTTATGCATAAGAAACTAGGTAGATGTCCCACTAGTGTATACTCCTTTCCTTTCCTTTGCATTTTTCGTTCTCCAATATGTTGGTCCCCCCTGCAGCTCTTTAACAAGGCTGAGTAAATGCTGCGAGGATGCAGAAAGATATGAATTTCAGAAAATGACCTATGATGTTTCATACCCGCGGGATAGCTGATTTTCCTTGCATATACACAAGTTGAAAGTAGGCTTATATTGTGAGAGTAGATACACCAGATTTTGAAACGAGATGCCTTTGGACAAAGCTTTTGCTATCATGGTAACACTTTATAATATTTAAATTTCCTCAGCGTTATTATTATGTACAGCCTGGGCTACATATTGACTGTTACATGTCAATAAAGGATCGTTGGATTTCATACTGCAACGGGATTTGCTCGTAACTTGTGAAGGACACTCACAACCTTTTCATGCACAGGACGGTGTGACATTAAAATGAGCGTGACTTTTAGGAGCTGCACATTATTGTGCAGTTGCAGTGACCTTTTGGGGGTAGAAAAAACAACATAATTAAAAGAAGACAGATAAAAAGAGACTTACATGCCACTGGCATAAGAATTCACCCTAATCCACAATTCAATTTTGTATCTTGAGATTTAAATTGGATTAAATTTTTCATTTTGTACCGTATATTGACTGTTGTACCTTTGAACGTACCCGTCTTTGATTTATTAACAAATAGAACATACACCAAAAAATCTATATACTATGAAAAATGTTTTTTTTATGCACAGCAATGTTGGATTAGCATTTAGGTCAGAAAGTTGAATTACAGCACAATGATGCGATGAATTAAAATAAACCTTCGTACATTTTCTTTTTGTTCTTCTTGCTAAAAAACTCTTCGTGAATATTGCAACTGATTTTCGAGGATTCAATCAGCTTTGATAATGTGTCTATTTTCAGTAGTAGACATGTTGTACTTTTCTACTTTTGTCATTAAGTGGATAATTTTTTCAGCCACATATCCAGATTAGTGTTATATTCCTAACACACACACACACGCACACACACACTGTAAACGTGCAAAATCCCATCTTGCCCAACAGCCAGGACAAAATGATTGAACAAGCTTTAATGCCCGTCCTAATCAAGAGTTGTAGCGTTGCACGGCAGTATATTCTGATGATAAAGTTAAACAAATAAGATAACATAACATAATCTCATTATTTTCTTTTGATGATTAAATCAGAAATATGATATCCGATTAGAACTACAAGCTTCGCAAGCTGGGCTCCCAGTTTGGAACTTCTTATCATCCATCGTGCACAGGAATGAAGATTTAATAAAAATGTTCATGCTCTATATTGATGTATTAAAATTCTAAGGTTTGTTTGCAATTATAATCCATTCAAAACAACTCTTTGCATGATTGAATTGTATCCGGGATGTGGATGTTTGACCTTTTATTTCCCAAAATGTCGCTTCGACAAAGCACTCAAAATCATTCTGATGACTGGGCGACCGGTCGTGACCTTTACCACAACAATTTTTGGAAAAGCATTTGTCACCCCACCATTACATATTTGTTGACATTTGCAGGAAGTATCTTTCGGTTGGTACAGAACGGGATGAAGATTTAAAATAGCTTAATTGCAGGCACTGATCAGTGAGCGTTCCTCATTTAGGACGTTAGCGTGGAGGTGTTTAGTGATAAATGACTTTCCTGGGATGCAGGTTTTTTGTGTGTGTGCCTGCAGCGCTGCTCCAGTAAACCAGTACCCCCCTTGCATACGGTACCGTATTAGTTATGCCCTTTTCAGTTGATGCCAACATTCTCTTGGCCAATTTTTCACAGGACTGAGTCGGAAACTGTTCATTGTGTAGCACCAGGTAGCTCTTCCTCCCTCCTTCCCGTCGTAGGCGGCGCCCTTTACCTTGTCGTGGCAGCTCTTTGCTTGTCGCCAGTCCGATAAGACAAAGCCATTATCATTATAATGACAGTTATTGTGGTTCAATGTTTTACCACCGCTGACAGAAAAAAAACAGTGGAAACGGCTTTAAACAACCGTTGTCGGACAAATTATTGCAATCAAAAATAGCCTATTATGTTTTTTGAGGCTATTTGTAATGTGTTGACTCTTTTCTCCAAAATGCTGGATTTCATTTTAGGAGCTCTTATGTGTAATAATGGATTGGAAAGAGATGGGAGAGGAGAGGACCAGGGATGGGGAAGAAAATAGAGAAGGGTGCAGTAAAAGAGGTGGAGAGGTACATTATTGGCAACAAGGAAAAAATTGTCATTGCTGTGGTGCAGAGGTGGAAAAGTGATGGGCAATATCCGTCCATTTTGAAGCTTGTGGCCTTGGTGCTGTGGACTGTGAATGTAGCATCGCATGCAGCAGCCTGTAACTGCAGGCTCCCGACTCTGCTACATCTGGAGAAGAGCTCAGGGTGTGGGCATTGAGGAGCCAATCTTACAGGAACCCTACCACACTCTAATTCAATTCAATTGCTGCCAGCCTTGAGCACATGTAGGCGCCAGCATGGCGAAAATGAACAAGAGCAACAAGAGCGCATGAACACAGACCCACACACACACACACACACACACACACACACACACACACACACACACACACACACACGGGAAAGAAATCGATGAGGACTCTTTTTCATAAATGGAGTGGGTGTTAAATTAGCTGGATGGGCCCATGTAGCAACACATTGGATTGAGTGACTGGTGTATTTGGGTTGTATCTATCGACTCCGAGACGACTTGGTGTTCAGCAGTGAAAAGACTCAATCAATGTGACCAATCAACCTCACTAGCAATTTATTGGGTTTTACAGATTTGTCAGGGGAAAGGGGACCGCAGTTCAAACAACCAAACTCTTGTAATTGTACTCTTGCAATCATTGCCTTTTTGAGTTTTCCTGATTCTCCTTATTCATGTGGAATAAAAGCAACTTCAATTACAAGGCATCAGCTCATTCTATGTTTTCAGGTTTCAATCCTTAATATTTCTTAAATTGATTTTAACGGCCCCATTTGCCAACATATAATTTAAATGCACTCAAGAATCACAAATCCCACCACAGAAATTGGAGAGCGGTTCGTGTGGGTGTGTATTTGTGTTCCGTCAATCTTGTCTGAACGATAAAACCCAGCGAGGGTATTTTTTGCCAAGGCTACTCACATTGTCTCCGGTCCAAACACATTCGGTTTGAGGTTGTCAGTAAATTTTGAATCCTTTGTTTTGCATTTGCTACTTTGACCCTTTACAGCATACGTCTACGTTAGAAACATCCTCACTAGCTGAATGTGCATTCTGCTCTATTTTGTCGTCCCCGGCTGTCGCTGTAGTTACGGACAAGGCCGGCTGTGACTCACATTTTTAACTGGGATATCTAATAGGCGTGTTCGACGACTTAATTATCTTTATGGTTTGGTTTGTACCGGAAGAAACAAACTACTGCTGAAGGTCTTCCGGCATGTCCAACTGCGAACCGGTTCCGGGTAATTCGAAGGTCTAAGGACAGAGGGTGTCCTACAACGTGCAGATTGTGAAACCCATTGACGCATTGTATTATTTGATTTGGAGCTTTAAAAGTAAAATTGAATGACAAACATCAGAAAATTAATGGAATGATGAAGGAAGTATTTGGCCAACAGAGATATCCCTTTGTGTCACACTGTCCGTTTCAAATTCATATTCATTCAGGCTCATCCCGATTAAAATGGCAGGGTTGTTGGTGTGCCCTTAACGGACTGGGCCAGACCGTCTCCCCAAGAAAAACAACAGGATCAATTGTTCATGCAAGAGCTCATACATATAGGTCCAAAGGCCCTCGGCAGCTGTGGTGCAGTGCTCATGCAACCCAGACGCTGGACAAAATGTTGGCATTGTAAGTTTCTGCAAACCTTGAATGTGTTACCTTGATATCTTTCTACCAGAAGTATGTTCAATATAATACATTTCTAGATGCTTGTAGAAAAGAAATTGACTGTTGGTTGGTTGGTGGTGTAACGGTGTGTTCAGGCTACGGTTACGGTCTGGTTGCGTTTAGGTACATCAAACACTCGGTTCAGAAAAATGGTGGTTTGCTAAAAGTCGTGAAACTCGCCGTCTACAGTGAGAGTTGATGGGTTTCAAACGGATGTCTCAACAGCACAAAAATGTCTCCTTATACTGACTTTTATGCTATATATAGACGTCAGGACATCACCGCCTTCGTTCTTGTCACTCTGATCCTTCCCTACTGGTTGTCAAGCATTTCGAGACATCAGTCCTGGCAGTTACTGCCAATCTGGGTACCGGCAGCGGTCCACGACGCAGTGAGGTCAGTTGTGATCCTTCAAAGATATAGTAATAGAAAAATATATGCACATGCTATATGTACTAATGGACATGTAGGAAGAAAACAAGAAGAGCTTAAATTTACACAAAAATTCAAATCTAGAAAATGGAAAGAAGAAACTTCTTCTCACAAAGAGAACGATTGAGTGAGGCTTCCATCTTAGTTAAATCCTCGTCCTCACGTAATTGTAGTAGCTTTCAACGTCCAACCTGTCCATCTGAAAAAGGAGGAGCACAGAGATGAAAGGAAACAGGGATCAATTGACCTAATAGCTTGTCCAATCAATCCTTATGTTTTTGCTTGACAGAGGGTGCGGACCAGAGTGGCGGATGAGCCCCTCTAATTGGCTCGGCCCGATGGGCCCGTGTGGGAGGCTGAGTGGTAATGGCAGGAGTAGTTGTCACTCCTCCTTCCACCTGACGCTCCCACCGTGTCAATATTGTCACCTTTGTCCTCATTACCTTCAGCTTAGTGCCATGTACAGACCCTTCATCTTCTGCCGCCGGACTCCAGTGTTCCTTCATTACACCTCCATTTACACATCCCACCTCTCACTTTCCTTCACTGCCCCCTCACATTCAATAACTAATACAGGAGTCGTCGAAGCCTCCAACACAATCAGTGGGGCAGCAGAAATTAGAAGAGACATGTACATAAACAAGAGCTCCGTCTGTAAGTGTGTGTGTGCGTATATGTCTCTCGGTCTGACGTTCACCTGAGACTCATCGCCATCGTTCCACAGAGGACGGCTCTGGTGGGTTTGTATTTGTGTCAGCAGCTCTCCCCTCGGAGTATAAGATGTGTGTGTTTGTGCTGTGAGCTGTGAGAAGAAGCAACACCAAGAAACAGCACAGGACCAAAAGAGGCTGTTTGTTTGCCAAGAGTTGAAGCGAAGGAGGAAGAGGAAAAAAAAGAGGAGGGAGGAGGGGGTGGGGAAGGGAGATGGAGCTCCTAGAAGGAGGTGTGAAAGGGCACATATATTCATAAACACCTAGAGCATAATAAATACAGAAGGAAGATGCCAGACAAGGCATAAAGGAGGAAGATACACCTTAATGGAAAAAGACACCTAGAGCAACGACCTACAGGGGAGAGAGTAAGCGAGATAGAGCGAGAGTGAGGAGAGCGCATCCGGAGTGGATTAATTAAGGATTATAATTATGTTGAGACATGTTGCACGCCTCACCTGAGACTGCCCTTTGCTGCTCCTATTCAGTCCTCATGGCCGCTGCTCCTCTGCATATACGGACGCAACCACTGGAAACTGCAATCCTCACTGGTGGAATCATGGATTCACCTCTCTGACACCATGTACACAAGTGAATATGCACAACAGTGCTAATCTCTCTGCTGCTTCTTTTTTTTCTAGAACTCTTCTAATGTTGCGTTAATGTAAAAGGCTTCTGGGGTCGTGAAGTCAATGTGTCTAGTTGATTATGTACTAGAAGATGAACGGCTTGGATTGTAAGATTACCCAGAGAAGACCTGAACCCGTGAAACTAGAGATGCACATGAAGAGCAGAAACCTTTGTAAGATCAAATGTAAAAATGTGTGTTTTGAATGTGCCCCAAAATTTGATGGGTTCTTCCTTAACCTGCAAAACAGGTTTGGTGAAATCAGTCTTGTAGTTTTTGCTTAATCCTGCTAACAAACACACAAACAGACCAAAGGTTAAACAAGCCTCCTTGGAGGAGGTAACAACGCTGATAGATTATCATCATATGAAGCCTATCTGCACATCTCGCTGTGGATTTGGTCTCTGGCCCCTTGACAAATATAAGCCCACAATATACAGAATATCACAATCTGGCACATTATCCATCAGCTATCTATCAAATGAACAATATGGGTCAACACATTTTCATTTGCCGGATTTTTGGAGACGTTTCTGATCTCCCTACAGGAAATGAGATGTTTTCTATTGAAACAGGGACAGAAATTAATGCAAAGAAGGATGAAATGAGGAATAATATGAGAGGCAGCATGGAGGATGGTGAACATACGTCTAATAAAATACACCGGCTTCGGTTAGGATATTAATGTGCTTATAATCAAGTAATAATACCATCACGCCACTTGCTCTCCTGCAGTTTAGTGCCATTAGAGCATGAACATGAACCCCAAGTCAGGCATCATCTGACCACAAATGCTGCTTGCCAGACCACAACTTAAGCTGAAGTCACCTCCCGGCTTCACACCAAAATAATAAACACAAAGTGTGGACCTCCAGTCCGTAACACACACACACACACACACACACACACACACACACACACACACACACACACACACACGCTGCTGCAGCCACGGTCTCTCCGCAGTCAGGGAAGAGAATGGAAAAGGATTTAATTGAGTCTTTGATCATTACAGAATTACCATGTGCTGTCTTGACACCCTGGTTATTGTTTAATGGATTAATCATTTTCATTCCACAAATTGTGGAATCCAAATAACAAATCAGTGTTTTGCCTGCCTGACATAGATATGCAGTCGGAACCAGGGATTTTTTAATGTGTTCTAGCCCTCCAATTGGCTCTAGTCATGCATGCGACTTGATTTATTTGAAAGATTGGTTTTATTGATTTACTGAATTAATGTGGTGCCAGTTTAATCAGGGTGCTATGGAACTATGCAGAATTTGACATCTCTGTGAACTCAAATGAATTGTGTGTACAGTATTGATCTGGTTCCCCACAGTATTTATTCAGCTATTTGTCTATGAGCTGATTAATTCAGTGTGTACGAAATAATGCAGGTTTGTGTTTATGAGGTTGAGCAGGTTAGTGTGTGTCTCTTCCTTCCTCTCTCGGGGAGTTCGGTCGGTGATAGACTCAGATGTTTCAACCTTTTATTGGTCTTTCCTGTACATGCAAAGACATCCTTGAATGCATGTCATGCAATTAGACCTCACATACAACATGAACATGAAAGTACTGTACATGCATTCATATACCTGATCAATGCATCAAATGCTAAACTTGCCGAGCGTCCTCGGCGTACCGCAGTCCCTGTGTGATTATATTTCAGCGGCCATCATCAGCGATCATTTTACTCTTTTCCGCTATTGAGAAAAACAAGACATTCTTCATCCTTTTGACCACCCTCAGTTCAGAAACTCGTCATTTAGCTTAACTGTAATCATTCACTGATGAAAGACAACCTGTTTTGCCCCATAGACTCCAGCCAAATATTAAATTAGCTACAAGTAGGATTGTAGTCGCTTAAAGCAGAACTGATGTGCGACGCTCCCTCTGCCAGCTGCCAACCTGACGCCGGCTTGCTGATCACACAGAATACGGCTGTAAAGGAACTTTCAAGTGCAACTTTCGTGAGCATTAAGCCTCGTTCTGATCCCCTCCCCTTGACCTGATAATGTTCTATATATTATATTCTACTCTTTGCATTCTTTGCTTTCATATCATCTTCAATGTAACTGGGACGTTAATCATTACCGTTGGCTGTTTATTGACTTCCTCCAAGAGGTTTGGTGTCGTAGTAGCAGCACATCTTATGTTTGCTTCCCCGATGTGTGCATGCATGGGCTCTGAGCCTGAATTATGTGTGTAATGAGAGACATGTCAATAATTGCATATTATATATATAGTCGAGCGGGAGCAGCGTTCAGCAACAGTGTGGTGATTGAGCAGTATCTGTCAAAGACAGGCAGAGAAGGGAAAGTAGTTCTCTAATTAGAAGAAACTCAGGATGGATACGGATGCTTTCTGACAGCTGCCTCGGCTGATTCAGCTGCCTGTGCAAGAGGAACATTTGTTTGGAGGTGTTTGTTTTGGCTCATTATGGATAAAAGCAGAGGATTCACACGTCTCTTTCCTCCTATTTCATGTGTAATGGAGGACCACAGATATTGATATTACATGGAGGAGAATCTCAAATGTCAATGGATGCACACGTTTATGGAGCTATTTCTGTTCACAAGACATGCAGCTCCGAGTCTATTGGAGCACACAAGGATGAAGACAACTGGCTGGATTATAAAGATCGTCAGCGGAGAAAATTATGAATTTTTAAGGCTTGACATCTGAGGTCCGTTATGATAATAAACTATCGTAGATTATGAAGAAGCAACTGTACGTTATACATGAACTAAACCTGTTTACGTCGTAAAATAAAGCAGAAATTGAAACTACAACATGTGTTTACTTAATCAAATGATATGGACTAACGCTCAGGTCCTAATTACCATCCAAGTTCAAACTAATGCAAAGGGCACCGATCCATATTCTACTGGCATTTCTGCTGCGCATTGCGTCACACTGTGTAAAGTTATTAAGATGAATGGCTACAGATCGCACGGGTCTCAGAGAACGGGGGAATTTGTTCTATTTTGTCATGTAATTACCTCCGCCAAGGATATTGTATGATGGGTTGGGTTTGTTTGTTTCTCTGTCTGTCTGTATGATATTACACAAAAACTACAGGGGTGAGTTTCAGGAAACATGGTTGAGATACAGATCAGTGGGCCGAGGAGGAACCCATTACGTTTGGGGCAGATCTGGATCGCAGGGCAGATCCAAGTTTCTTTTTCCTCACTTTCTTCCTTCCTGCCGCAATAATTTGAAGGATTTTAAAAACTTTATTTAAAACATGCCCTGCGTTGTGTGCGGCTTTGAAGAGGAGCCATCTTACATTTGTAGAAAACATCCAGCAGATACTGCAGATGCCTGATGTTCCTTATTGGCTCACCACTTCTTAAGACGCACGAGAAAACACCAACCTTCAACGCATTCCCTCAGAACTGCTTCACACTCAGAGGGGTTACATTGATCCATGTGATGTAATTATAACCAGATTAAGGCGATGCTCAAATTATTGCAACTGCCATGCAAACCTGTTAACTGGATTATCTCAGCCGGATTTGAAGAAAGAAAAACTCATTTGACTGACCTTGAAATAAATGATTTAAATCTAAATGGTTGGAAAACAAAAAAAAAAAAAACAGGGACACAAAGTCCCTCCGTTTTATTTCTGCTAAAAAAACATGTTTTCCACCTCCTACACATCGAACAAATCATGTTCTTCAACAGCGGCTACAGGCAAATTGAGTTAATGCAAACCATAATCATGTAAACGGCTTGAGTTATTCACAGTAAACAGGTTAAAGGTGTGTATGTGAACAAACAATTTCATATAGATGTACTCCGGTGGGTTTCTGCAAAGCTGTTAGAATGTATATTAGTTTTACTAACAGCCTGAAAGTGAAACCTCTTTGCTTTCTGTTAACATCTTAACAATTTGTTCTGCCCTCACAGGCAATGTTTGCCAAATATTCTTAATAATTGTTGTACCTCGGCTCAAATTCACACCTGTTTGCTCACTCACCGTTTCCAGTTCTCAGACCTAAATGTGCTCAGTGGTTCTCGTGGTCTCGCTGGTCTGTTTACACTGTTGCCCTGCACTCTGCACCTACATGCACCCGTGTGGACTCCCCTACCTCTGCGAGTGTTTGCCCTACACTCACCTTCTCACCTGCACATGTGAGCCCCTCACTTGCCTTCCAATTCCCGCAGATATGGATGGAAATACAAATGACCCGTGATGAAACCAGATATTGAGCTGTTTTAAAGCTGCAGGCTTTAGACAATATCCCCGCCTTGCTCCAGAATGCTGGAGCGGGAGGGGCCGGGGGTTTCTCAGTACATCAGGGTTTTATGGGATTTATGACCCCAGTCCCCATCAGCTATCTCTCCCTCCACTGGCACTTCTCCCACTTGCTAGAATTAGCGGGCGAGGAAAACAAACAAATTACAAGGAAACAAACACAACAGCTAATAAGCATGTAGTGACATGAAGAAAACGCTTTCAGCAGGATGCATGCTGAGAGAGGGAGAGGGAAGGATAAGGGCAGGGTATAATCTTCTCTCCATCTCCCCTGTATCCTGTTTCTGCATTTCTCTCTAATATCCTCGTGCCCCGCTGTCCCCTCCACCCTCTGTGACTCGACAGTAGGGCTCTCCAAGGAGATCATCTCTGAGCATGGGCAGTGCGAGACAGATGGGCGGATGATGGATCTGACGTGATAGACAGCGGGGTGATGGATGTACGGTCGGCTGATAGCGGATTAATGCAGTACTGTGGCCGCTGCAGCACAGCGGATAGCTTAGTGATAGATAGATAGATAAAACTGACGAGCAGATAAACAAGAGAGTGCTAATCCACGCCCCCTTGATGGACAGAAAATCAAAGAGGGAAAAGAGTCATAAAGAGACTGGTAGACCTTTTCTTTTTTTGTTTGCCATCGCAGGGTGAAGAGCTTTTAATGGGAGGGAATGTAAGTGGACGCAGGGCGAGACGAGGAAGGGTCCTCTGAGAGTAAAGGTTGACCATAAGCAGCGGGGCAGTGATGGCACATGTCTTTTGAACCATGGCGTGGTGCTCGATATATTGTCCAAGGGAGGGAGTTTTAGTGGCATGACATTGCGGGTGACAGCGAGGGATGGTGATATGCTATTCTGAGTGATGGCTAACTGTTTGACTGCGGAGGCGAGATTGGGCATAGTGGCAAATTGGCCATAGTGGGATGTGATGGGATGATTGGGCAGCAGGGAGTGTGCTGGTTGGGGACCGAAGATAGGAATGATTTTTATGTCTGCGGGTGCATTTGATTTGCTTCCCTCAGTGCAACAGCTTAACTTTCTGTGAAATGCACGGAAATAAAGGTCTCGGTTTGGTCGTTGTGTTTATGCAATTCAGAGAAACTGGTGAGTTGAAAGGGCTTGCGTGATGAGAGGAAGGAAAAAAGTGCAAGGGGAGTGGAGGACAAGCCCGGAGAGAGTTCCTCTGAAAATAGGGAGCAAGCTGGCTATCTGTGCGTTATTATCGAGTGCTAAGCTTTGTCTCTGTTCACCGTTTCAGGGGACCCCAGGGGTTCTGGCATCGATCCGGTGTGCTCAGAATGCACTCCGGTGTCACCTATTTAAACACACTGAGCCACTAGCCAACAGAGACAAGCCTTTATTTATCAAGCCTCTGATTTTGGCTGCACGGATGACAACCTGATTAGCACTTAAAGAAGCTCTTAAATCTTTTATCGGAATGGATGGAGGCAATCTATACAGAGAGGAAGACAGCAGTCTTAGGAGAGTTATGGAGGATGAACAGAAATACGAAGTGACGGGGCTCCGTCATCCAGAGGGTTAATGAAGGGGAGGGACAGACTGGATGAGCAGTGTGTGACAGGGAAAGACAGAGAGGGAGAGAAAGCGAGAGAAAGTGTGTGACAGGGAACAATGGGTGAGAAGTAGAAGGACCGAGTGGGTGCGAGCGAGAGAAAGCATGTGACTGAGGAGTGGTGGCAGAGATCGGGGGAACAGATGAGAGGACAAGTGGCTGAGACAATAAGCGAAAGTGGAATGAGTGGGTGAGAATATTGTGAACAAGTGACAGCCTGAGCAAATGAACAAATTGCTATACAAACAAGTGGGTGATATGTGTGCTTGTATGGACTGAGGACGTGCCTGCGCACGAGTCGGCGTGCGGGCAAATGAATGAGTGAGGCATGATGGAAGAGACTAAGTAAGCGAGTAATGGGGGTTAGTGACGGGTGTGTTGACAGAAAGTGTCAGCTTTAACCACACTGACCCACGAATACAGGCTGCATGCACAAGTGGCTGAATTTGAGTGCCACCTTGGACGTGAACCGACTGTAAAATTGGAACTGAATTTTCGACTTGGATGTGAAATGAATGCAAACAGGAGAAGTAGGTAGATGGTGTTTGCGCATCTATCTCTATGTGTCAGCCTCCTGTCGGATCTACATCCTTGTAGACGAGCCCAGGAGACGGGCGGCTCTCTCGTCTCTGGCACATGAACGCCGCTGCATTCGAACACCTCGTCTTCATCTTCTGTGTAATCACGGCCAACGGGACTGATACGTGAATTGTTTAACCCTTTAAAGTCACTCATTAAACTCTATTAGATAATGACTTCTACTATTTTGATGTGTTGTAACTGGGAACTATTTTGTTTGATGTAATAGATGAGTATATTTGCTCTTGTAGGAAGAGGAACACTAAGTAATGCCAGTTTCTCTTCAAGTCAAGCTGTTATTGGCAAGTAGTAAAATGATTAATTCTTGCGCTCATTCTCTTGGGATCCAATGGCCAATTGTATTTCAGCAGAAATACGTGTGTGGACAAGTGTGACACTCGCAATCAGAGTTATTGGGTTTGTTTGAAACACAAAGTTGCTGCATTTTTCTTAACTAGTTCCCTAAAAGATTCACGCAAGTTCTAAGATCTGATATTTATATCTGTGGAGGAAGATACATTGATGCTGCTTCTCCTGGTATCTCAGTGGACAGGAGATAGAAGGTCAGTTGGTTGTGAACGGTCCAGCGTTTTACCAACACAACCACTGTCAGCCCTGCACTAACATCCTTTCTCCTCTAATCGTGTCTCTGTCATGGCGGTAGAGGAATAATTCTGCCTGCAAAATGTCAATAGAATTAGAATGGCATGGATGCACAAACACTGTCTCCCCTTCTTTCTCTGTTTCTACTCGCCTGTCGCTCTTACCTCCATCTCATGCCCTCTCCACCACCCTTGGCTGCGGCATGCTTGTCTGACCCTGTCCTAGTCTCCTTCAGGGCCTGTGTCTTGGTGATCAAACTCCATTATTTATGCTGTATCGTTTTTCACCATCAATTCCCGCAATGGAACAATCGAGACAGATTTCCCCGACTGTCACAATAGCGGAGAGACTCAGCAGAGGTTGGAAATGGGATTAGCCTTAAATGGTGGAATTCAATTTTCACCATTGTCGTCTTTGAAGCGTGTCTACCACCCGTACACCGCGATGCGCCATGGCGACGCTCTCACCAGTGATGCACGTGTGCAGCTGTGTCTTTCTTTGAAGCTCTGTAATTCAATTGTGGTGAAGTGATATTCAGGAAAGTCTAACATTGACATCTTTGTCTGTAAAATATCAATACAGCAGTAGATGGAGCTTGTCGGTCTTCTTTTGATTGCTGTAAAAATACACAGGAGCAGCTCAACAAGAAATATGAACTTCGCTCTAATTTTTCTGTCCAGTCGGCGAAAAAGGTAATGTTCATAAGTCAGTCCATTACCAGACCTCATCCACAGCAGCTGGTTCTTCTTTGGGGAGAAATGTATAAGTGAATGAATGAGTAAATAGATGAATGAATAAGTGGTGTCGAAGTGTGAATCAATGTTTATGGATTGGCACCCAAAGACCTGCTGTGGTGCAGATGGAATGAATGCGGGTTCGGTGTGTGTGTGTGCTGGTGAGGTGGGTTGGAGGCTGCTGTTAGGCTGCATCTTTCTTTAACTGTTCATGAATGGAAGTGCATGTATGAGGTGTTTGTCCTTGGAAGTTAAGGAGGTGTCTACCGGTGTGTGTGTGTGTGTGTGTGTGTGTGTGTGTGTGTGTGTGTGTGTGTGTGTGTGTGTGTGCACCGTTTTTCTTTCCTGAACGGCAATAGTGGCTGTTTTGTCTGATTAAATCTATTTTTTTGACTTTCTCAGTCTCCTTTTCCGTGAGCTCAACACAAACATGATCGATACTGGAATTAATGTGTAAGTAAGGGGGAGGAAATGTTGCACTGGCAGTGGCAAAGATTTATTTATTTATTATGCCCCACCCCCTCCTCAACAGCCTCCGACCCAGCTGGGATCGGCGGAGTCAAGAGTGATGAGAAAGAAAGAGCAACAGAGTGTGTGGAGGAGAGGAAATACGTGTTCATTTATAATGAACATATTATGGGGGTAAATTGAAATGCATTCAGCTTTTAGAATCTTTTTGCTGCTGTAATAATTTGACTAATTATTAGTCAAGAGGTAATTGCCGCATGGGTGATGCCTCCCCTCAAGTCAGGCAGCCGTGAGGAGAATGACATACGCGCTCAAGTGCTGGGGGCGTATGTTAGGTATAAAGAGCATTGACTACAGAAGGCGAGACAGGCCACAGGTGTGGGAGGCAGCTCAGAGGAGGGTGCACGTGACAGAGTCTTGCTGTTGTGTTTGTGTGCCAGTGACAGGGTGTGAGGCTCAAGGGGTGGAACAGTGATTTGTGAGTATTGTATTCCTGTAATCTGCTCAGATCAGATCAAACAGAGCCAATAATGCAAAACTAAGCCAAATACCACTCTTTTTTTTTTTTTCTTCATTTCTCACTTGTGCTTTCTCTCTGTCTCAGCGTGCCCCCCAACCCTCTCTCTGCCTTTTTTCTTTTCCACTGCAGTGGGAGCCAGCTCTGCTGCAGAGGGAAAGATCGAGGAAAGATTGAGAGAGAGGCAGAAAAAGAGAGGGAGAGAAAGAGTAGAAAGAGTTACGAAGACGGATGGTGCGAGGTGGAGATAGGACTACGAGAATGAGACTCTGAAAATAAAGGAGATGAAGGGTGGATCTAATTGAACAGTGAGTGATTGCTGCTCTGTTTGTGTGTATTTCTCATAGAGCCTGATACCAAATCAAACAGTGATGTTTCTCTCTATTGACACAAACACACACACACACACACACACACACTCTGACCACAAGCATTTGAGTTTGTCTTTGGCCAGTGCTGGGTGGTGCTTGGCAGAGGAAATGAAGCCTAACAACCATGGCATCTGTCTCAGCAGCAGGAGAGTCCCGCCTCCCCACCCACATATGACCTGCCCTGCTTTTATTCACTGATCGCCTGCTGCCAGCCTCAGGATGGGCCGCTGCCTCTGCCACTGCCTGCCACCCCCCTCCATCCTGGCCTCTCTGCACTGCCAACCACTCTGTGCCCGCACCCATGTTTCCCCCCTCAAGCCACAACCAGGAGCCTCGCGATATGGCTGCTTCAAATATTCATAACAGTCACGCTGCAACACAGAGCTCCTCTCCTCCCCTCCATTTTGGAAGACAATTTCCAGGCCGCAGCTGCTGATTGCAGGTTTTGCTGCTTTTATACGACTACGTTCTGATCGGTGTATTAACACCACCTACTACATGTTATTAGGCAATGCTTTGACTCTTTAATGTGGTCTCCCAACTGGTTGTGCATTGAGCTAAATATAAACATTCATCTTCCCTCTTTACTACATCCCCCCCCCTTCCACCCTCAACCCTCCCCCTCACCCAGGGCTCAGCACAACCATCAGCCTGCTAAAGGGGCCATGCTGCTTTAAACCACACTGAAACCCAGCCAGAGCTGGGGCAGAGCAAACTAGCACACATGCAAAAGAGGCGGCGATGCTATACTTAGACAGGCACACATACTGGGCCAGTGTGTGATACATGCAAAGACTATTAAGCAAAGAAATGTATCAGCACACAGGAACATGTAGGCCCACAGAGTGATGCGAGCGTGTCTTCCAAGGAGAGAAGTTCCACCATGTGTCTCCAAGGAAGCCACAGGCTGGATAAACATCCATGTGGAGCAGCAGCAGATGCCTCCGTCTCCCTCTAATGCCTGCTCCTTGCTTCCACTCTCATCCCCGTACCACCTCCTCCCTCCCAACATCTCACATCGCTCTCTTCTTTCTCCTTTAATGATGACTACCCCCCACTTGCTCTACCCTTCCCTCTAAAATCTCCCTTTCATTCAGCCACCTCCCCTTCTGTTACTCACCCCCTATGTTGCCTACAATTCTCCTTTTCTCTTTATCTCTGTCCTTTCTTTTTATTCTCCTCGTTTCATCATGCTGGCCGCCTGCTAACTTCAGGTCCTGCTGCTTATTTGTGCGTATTCACACATTGTATCTCCAGATTATTTCTCTAGGGGAATCCTGTGTGTGCTCTCCGCCAAACCGTGTTATCTACCTCATGAAGTGGGTTGAAGTGGATGAGGATGGGTGGGGTAGAGACCTGATGCTCTGGCTTGTGGCAAACAGGTGGTCCTCAGGGATGAGGAGTAAGAGTGATAAGAACAAAGGCATGGGAGGATGGTAGTGTTTCCATAGCAATCTGCTCTGACTGGCATGCGTTACAAACATTATTTATCAAGGCATGCCATCAGTATCATGAAGTTGTGAAAGCTTCACAGTGGACCCGCAAACCGCTAGTGAACTACAAGATGGATGTAATGGTTGCTGGAACAAATGAGGCAGCTGAGTCTCAAAGCATGTGCCTGAAAAATATCTGGCCCAGTGCTTAAATTCTGGAGCTTGCTTTTATGTGATAATTTTAACTGCTTTGGAGCACCTGCAAATGGGCATTGATCATTGCTGGTTGGCTGGCTTTTAACGGCTGGGCCTCTGTTTAATGTTCCTGTCATGTGTGTGTGTGTGTGTGTAGGGGGGGTATCATGTAGTCATTTTTCCTCTCTCCTGTCCTCGCACCTGCTAAATGGTAAGCCAT
The DNA here is from genome assembly GCA_901007825.1 of Macroramphosus scolopax. Classification (NCBI taxonomy): domain Eukaryota; kingdom Metazoa; phylum Chordata; class Actinopteri; order Syngnathiformes; family Centriscidae; genus Macroramphosus; species Macroramphosus scolopax. The sequence goes on along the minus strand of CAAKHC010004460.1, from coordinate 30,968 downwards.
ATTCCTCAAAGGGAGGGAGAGCATGAAAAAAAACCGAGTGGTGCAGCACAGAGCCCTTATTAAAGCTGTCCTCCAAAGCTGCCCTCTGACTGCTTCCCCTTGTAAATCTCTCCATTAATTGGAGACGGCAAAAGAAGAAAGGTGCAGTCTCAATCACAAACGTATTCTATGTTTGTGTGGATGGATGTGAGAGAGGAAGATAGAGTCAGACATACAGGCAGAGAGAGAGAGAGAAAGAGAGAGAGAGAGAGAGAGAGAGAGAGAGAGAGGGGCCGGAGAACCTGTGGGAGGAGACCAAATTAAAGTCAGGAATATAAACATGATGATGCTTTGAGAGTTAGAAAGATGAAAAGGTGGCACAGTAATAAAGAGAGAAGGGCAGAGAGTTGCGCCAAGGGTGACGCAAGGAGACCAGGAGAAGTACAATGGGCGAGGAACAGAGAGTAATGGAGGGAGACAAATAGAAATGGCTGGCAGTGAAAGAAAAGGAAGGTGTGTCTGAAAGAAAGAGAGCGAGGGGCAGAGAGACAGGCTGATTTCACCGGAGTTGCAGCCTGAGTGTCTCCCTTAATGGGGTTGCCATGACAACACTGTATAAGGGAGTCAGACTCGAGCAGAGTGTGTGGTATGTGAGTGTGCGTGTTGTTTTGTGTGCACGTGCTCTGCTCTCCAAGTGATTGATTGTTTGTGAGATAATATACAGCACAATGCTGAAACACAAGTGCACCTTGGGCAGGGTGTTTTTTTTTTAAGATGGGTGGGAGTTTATTTCCTTTCTCCGTTTGCTTGGTCATACGTCCTTGTATGAATGACAAACAGACGGATGGAGGGAAGGAAGAGTAAAGGAGATGCTTCTCCGTGTGTGTCGTTGCCCTTCCTGTGCAGTAGTTGTGGTGTACTAGCTCTGTCCATTTTTCCTGATGGCAGCCATCTTGAATGAGGTGAGGTGATGTCATACCGGTCAGGTGACGTTGTTTTGAGGGCCCAGCTGTCACGGAGCGGAGGCAGTCCCACAGGAGCACTAATCTGTCATCATTTTATTAATGACACGCATTGCACTGCTAGCAATGTCATCTCTTGTGTGTGCCAAAGCTAACGAGCAGTGCCCTAATTGTAAAATTAATTGGAAAACATTTTGATTAAAGACCACCCTCCCCACCCCGGCCCTCCTCCATCTTCATCAGCTCCGCTTTCACTCTGCGCCACCATCCTTCTATCCCCTGGTCATGTCCTTACAGACCGCGCAGCCTTCTCATTCATAGCACTTCTAACTTCTCTGTCTGTCACTTCTCACATTCACATCAATGACCTTCTCCTATTTTTTATTCCTGCAGTGTTACAACTTCAACCTGTTATGACCAACCAACTCCCTCCCTCGCCCATCGTTTTCTCCTCCCCTCGAGCTACTCGTTTCTTATGATCTGTCACACTCCTCTATCGTTAGACAAATTACAACTCTTTTTTCTGCTCAATCTCACTCTTCATCTCTCTCCTTTTCCCCTCCTCTTTGTCTTTTCCCACCAGGCTCCCCTCTGTGCTGCTGTCTCTCTTGACTTTTCTCCTCATGTCTCCATTACTGTGTGTTTCCCACCCTCAGTATTTGTAACAGTGATGTTATGCAGTAGTGGGGTTATAAGTAGGAAAGACTTGGTGCGGTTTAGTCGTCTTTGTCCACCTTTGCCTTTTACTGCACCCTCACTGCACTTTAGTCCTTCTTTGTCGCCTTAGAGGCCTGTCAGTCTCTCATCCACTCACACAATTTCTCCTTCCCCTCTCTCCACCAAAGCTCCAAAGCCAGAGGGAGAGAGTGATGCGGCTAGAGCGCATCTCCACTGGTGTTTTATTCTCTAGCTTGCCCTCTCATCATGCCTCTCGTTCTGCTGCTCTCAGTCTCCATTTCTCCCCTCTATGGAATGAGGTCCGTTTTATCATTCCGCAACACACTCCACAGCAAGATTTCCCACTTTCGTGCCGTCGTATGCGCGTGTGTATGTGTGTGTGTGTGTGCATTCTTGCACATGTCATGATCTAATTAAGTCAATGACACGTTAATATTGGAGCTCCCTGTGTGCCCGAGTGCTAACAGTATGCGTACGCATATAGTGTGAGTCTAAAATACAAGTTGTGAGAGAAAGAGTATATACATGCAGCGATAATGGGAGCTCAAGGGCTCATTAATGTCATTCTACGCAATGATGATACAGACAAGGAGGAGCCATTGATCACCAGCGATCGATAATGAGCCATATTGATCAGAACAGCAGTTTGTCACCATGCAGATCAGCATCCCTGCAGGACACCTGGCTCCCATGGAGGGTGTTACGGCCTCACCAGAGGCTCCTACGTTCATTTGAAGAGATTCAAACAAATGGCGCCTTGATTAATGTGTGCCTTGTGAATAATTAGTTAAACATAGAACGTCCTGGCTATTGGAGAAATAAGAGTATAAATCACAATCATTATGATTCAATATCACATCGTTTGCTCTCCAATGGGATTCGGTTCAGTTTAATGGAATGATGACATGTTATGTTACATCACTATGAAACAACTGCAATGGCAACTGACACATTAGGATTTGTCTTGTATAATGTTCGACCAGGTTTGGAGATAAAAACGTGCTTCTAATGATGCAGCGATGCAGCACGTCGATCAACTGGATCGTTTGAAATTTGGTTGAAGCGATGATGCCGATCGATGGATTGTTACACACCTATAAATATGATCTAGTAAACTGTCGTTTTTGCGAATAATACCTTCTAAATGTGGCTATTGAACGATGTTGGAGCTATCAAATCCGTCATGTAAAACTAAACAGCTAGTAGAGAGCACTGAAGGAGACGGAGGGGAAATATACCGATTCCAAACCACATCAGGTGACTACATGGGAAACCTGCCCTATTTTCTTATCTATCTTTTCCCTTCTCCGTCTCCTGAATCAACTCGTGCTGGTCCCTTTCAGGACCTAGACTGTGTCGGAGAATATCTGGCAGTGAAAGAACATACAGTAAAGTGAATGTAACACCGGGTGGAGCGTTGCCATAGAAACACAGCATCACATCTCCTAAGCAGATAACACGTTTGGTGCCATTCCTTCCATCATGATTCCCACATCCAAGGATGCAGAGGAATAGGTGTGATCAACAGCTTTCCTAATAGTAGAGAAGAAGGGTGAGGGAGTGTTTAGCAGCAGGGGGGACAGTTGCTTTCTTAATTCCGAGAATTCTGCCTGTTCTGCTGTGATAACGACCTTGGGGAAAGAGCGTGAGGCAGGTCTGAAGCATAGCCAGCATGCATTGAAATGCTAGAGTTTCTACTAACATTTAGCTTTATATGCATAATTCAAATAGTTTATAAACTGTGGCAATCACTTATATGTCAATCCTACCTGTTTACCATTGATTTCTTATTGTCATATATATATATATATATATTATGAAGAGAAAAAAGGAACTCCGGTGTTCGTCCACATATGTGGGTCCGTCTGTGTTGGGCTAGCCCAGAGGCAGATCACCAAACAGCTGTGTGTTAGTGCCAGCAAGTTGACATTTGGTCCACTCGACCCATAAGACTGGCACACAGGGAGGGGGACGGTGTCCAAGTCCTTCTCTGAAATCCTTAGTCCATCCGTCTATCCCCTCTCATTGTCCCCGGGGCAGCAGTCGGTCCCAGCTAAATACTGATCTGCCTGAATGGGCACAGGTGCGGCGGGGGGTCTGTCCCGTTGCCAAATCGTGTGCCTCTGTTTCCTTTGGGCTTATGAGCAGGTTGTGCAGCTCTCTTCTTTCGCTTCTGGATGGATTCAGAAAGCTGCAGATGCAAGTGTTTGATCAGCCTGCCAGTACAACTAGAAACAGGCGAGAAAGTGGGACTAACGTACTTAAATTAAACAGAGAAATTCTGATGAGCATTTTTCAAAGCGAAATACGTTACACAGTATTTGGACTTTTTCAAAAGCCTTTTCTAAGTCTTGTTGAGGGGGCAAACTCTCCTATATTCCTCAGGGAACAGTATTTGCTGTGGATGCGTGAGCCACGGGTATCTTTAGAGAGACATCCCTATGGGAATGCAGGAAGGGGCGGGGCTAGAGGAGCGCTCTGGTTTCATGTCTCCATCAGGAAAGCTTCAGGAGTGCCTCTCAAGGCTCAAGTAGAGGCTAACGTCCATTTGTAGTGTATTTAAAAGAAATGTCTGCACTTAACGGCTACTTATTTCCTCACGTAGCTGAAAACAGACAGTGGGCGAAAGTAGATACATGCGTAAAAGCTTCACTACACTCGAAGACTGACACATAGCCTCTCTCTCTCTCTCTCTCTCTCTCTCTCTCTCTCTCTCTCTCTCTCTCTCTCTCTCTCTCTCTCTCTCTCTCTCTCTCTCTCTCTCTTTGAATGCCCTTGCTTTCTCATTCAGTTTATGTCTCCCAGGACAGTGCTCAGAAATGTTGAAATGGGGCCTAACCCACGAAGTAAAGAGCGAGAGTCATTTAAGCTAAGTTAAACAAGGGCACTTAGATTTTAAAGGGCCATAATCTTCAAAAAGGAACGCTTTAAAATCAATTGACAAGACATATAAAAGGTAAAGACAGATTGAGAGGATGAAGCTGTTGTTGTTGGCAGTTAAGTGACTTATTCTTATGAATGAGCATTTGTAATTAAATGTCATTGACACGTGTTCTGTGTGAGTGTCTTTGCCTATGTGCCTGTGTCCACGTCTGCAAGTGTGGAGTGTGTGTGTGTGTGTGTGTTTGCTGGGCAGCGCAGGTGGGCTGGATCAGTATCCAGAGCAGTACTGTGCCAGTGATTCAGCCAGCACAGTTTGGGACAGAATCCAATCAGGGCAGCCATCTGGTGACCAATCAGGACCCTCCCTGGCTGTGATGTCAATGCAACAGACCTCTGGGTTCTGTCGAAGCTGGGAGGGGTAAATGCAATGAATCACATTGGATTGATGGGCTGGTGAAGCTTGCTAGTTGGGCCACGGAACAGACAATCAGGCCAAAGCCATATGAGCATCAGTGGATTTGATGACGAGCCGTGAGGTGGCAAAATATGCTGCTGACCAGGAGGCATCGTGAATGAAATGATTTGTGAGAATATACAATGTCACATTGTGTCGTATTACATTATATTATTAACCCAACGCCTTTGACTTATAATAGTATAGTTTGATGTGAACCAACTGCATATCAGTCTTCATCAATTATGACTTTCAAAAGGAAAAGTGGCATTTGTTGAATATTACCTGAAGAGGCGGCTGCTTGACTTCAGTAAATGATAGACAGTGATTTGGATGTTCTGATATAAATGGTGAGTTACATCCACTACTGTGGCTCAGTCGGACCAAGCTGAGAGACTTCTAGCGAGGTGACCTACAAGGGTGTGGAGTCGTATGCAGGCTGATGTGGTTTGGAACCTGACCATATATCGCAGTGAGGCAGGAGCAGTCTGATGTACTGCCCTGTAGGCGAGTACCAGTGTCTTGAACTTAATGCGTGCAGAGATGGGGAGCCAGTGAAGCGACTGGACGAGGGGAGTGATTTGAGACAATTCAGGTCGGTTGAGCACCAATGCGCTTTAAAGGTCTGATGGTAGGGTCAAGTGCCTGGACCAGGAGCTGTGCAGCTTCCTCTGTAAGAAATAGTTGAACAGGTGTGTGTTTATGCTCCATCTTTGACAGGAAGGCATTATTGCTTGTACTTTTTTTCTTTTGTGCGCTGTTGATATCCTATCGGGAAAATTGTCATCTGTTTTTCCTAACTTTTCAGATAATGGCAGTGACACTGAGGCTGGTGGACACACTCTATCTGACAGTGTGACTGACAGCTCTGTTAATTCCAATGTGATTAATATTTCAAGGCTCTCATCCACGTGAAAGCTTCCATAATGTAAAACAGTCGCAAAGAGCACAAGCCATTTCTCCAGCACCCTGTGAACCAGTCTGACCCGAGCGAGTCGGTGGAAATCTTCCCAACTTTCACACCCCTTGCGGTTTGCAGGCCAGCGGGGTGACGGATGGCTGGGTGACAGGGAGACGAAAGTCACAGGAGAATGACTACTGTCACTACCAAAAGGCCCTTTGCAAGGGCATCAGAGGGGAAACAGACCAGGCTGGAAAGTGCGAGCCTCACCAAAAGTTGACCTTAAAAAAGCTTCCGAGCACCAGACATCGCTTTAACATTCAGGCCTGTGAATATTTCATTGGGCGTTAAGCAAGTTGTAGAATATATCAAGTTGTAGATGATGGTCGCCATAATAATAATGCAATGCTTTGTGTCATGTTCTATTGTGAGCTGAACTAAATAGGGTTCACATTTGAATGATAACAGAGTCCCAACTAGTCCACAGTATTAATGGAAATAACCAAGTTTGCATGTACAGTACATAGCGTGGCTAGTGGAGGGGAATAGCGGCAGATTGTTGTGATCACTAAAAGCATTTAAATCCACCCTCTACCTTCTGTTGCTTATCTGATCAGTGAAGCAACCAGCTTTCCCCACGACATGAGATTTAATATCAAACACAGGCGTTAAGCCGTCTTCAATAGGTCTGACGAGGATAAAAGTCAGTGGAAACACGCGATGTATGGCTGGCGGTGCCGGCACACCGCGTACATATAAGGACATCAGGGGTGAGCCGAGTGCTGCGTGTTGACATCAGTACATACGTAAGTAAACAGGGGAGAGTCCACGAGCCGGAGCACACACACGCTTCACACAGAGAGTGTGAGTGCAGCAAAGAGGGAGGAATAAAAATTAGGGGAAGATAAAAACAGAGAAGCGAGGAGGGGAGCCAAAAGAGACAAAGAGGGCCAAGCATGGAGGTGCACGAGGTGCGAGCTGTGTGAGCTTGTGGGAGTGTGTGTGTGTCTGTGTGTGCATAACTTTGTGTGTGTGAGAGTGCACGCTCTGCCACCCTGGTGACTTCAGGTGTTATCTTCTCAGCCTCCAGACGTGACAGTGAGATAATTAGAAATGTTAACACTCACTGGAGCTTGTACCTCTATACTTCTTTCAGCGACTCTCTCTCTTTCTCTCTCATTTACTCCATTTCCTGTCTGTCTTTCATAAACTCACACACATGCTCGTACGCACTCTAATTCTATTTTCTCCATGTTATGAATGACACACTTAAAAGCCTTGGATGACCCGGCAGCGGATCACAATTAACGTCAACAACAGAATCCGTGGAAGTGCTGGTCACAGTTCAATATTAATGTGCTTACACATCATTTTCCCCCAAGAGGTTAAATGTGTTCTGATCTATATTTCTTTGAACAGAATATAATCTATTTGCTCACTGCGTTTGTGACAAGTTCGATAATTCATTACAATTGCGAGAATGATTTTTCTATAACAGTATTTCAAAAAAAGAACATTTAAAACTGAATGATAGATGTGAGATGAATTACATTGATCAGACTGTAGAATCAGAATTAAAGCCTGTTAATTCCATTGTATTTCCTTGAATAGACCCAGACAATAGATATCTATTTTCGAGGCAGTAACCACACAGGGCCTCGCTTTACTGGAGCAGGAGGAGGACGCAGTTGAAACTCTGACAAATGTCTTGGATCAAGGAAAGTGAGAGAGATACACAGGAAGACGTGCTCACTGGAGTGTTTTACATGGAAGAATGAAAAGTGACAGATAGCTGACGGAAGGATGCCAACCTTGTTTGTCCTTTACTGGATGATCAACATGTGTTACGTGGATATGTGTCCCCGAGGTGGACGTCGAGCGGCTCGTACAGAGGGTTCTGTCGGCACTGAAATCCTCCTGACTTTAAATTAGCATCCTAACTCCGCTTACTCAGCTCGTGGCGCAAGCTGTGGAGCAGTGTGTGAACACCGGAGATAATGAAACCGCACACCGTCAACATCATTAAAGATAATCTTGCCTCATTTTGTGCTGGGACACATTATTCCAGGAAGATGCCATGAACACAGGAAGCCCTCATTTTTACAGAGCAGGGCACATAAACACCTTCCAACCATCATCTCACTTGCTCCAATCATTCTCATGGTTGGTTAGAGGGATAAAGCAGTGCTATAGGTTAGCTTGAAGGAAACAGATCCCAGGTCAAGGCAAAGGCTTGTCTGAAGGGGTCTCCAGCGTGTGTCTAATTGAGCACAGTGTAGTTAATTGTTTGTGCGTGGGAGGGGAGAAATCAATCTGTTTTCTCGCTGCCATGACTTCTAGGCCCTGGGGTGAGAGACTGAAGCTGGCAGACACAGACACACATGCAAAGCTCTGCCAAATAAACCACAAAACCATGCCTTGCAAGCACAAACTCACAAATGCAGACCCAGATCATTCCTCTATCGACACACACACACACACCCAAACACACATGCACATTCGCTCCTCAGAGGAAGAGGATGTGCATGAGGGGTTATTGAGTCGGGGTAAAGTCAGATCCATCTATCGATTGTCTGCTTGCTGAGAGAGAAGAGGAACGTGAGATCTACACAGGTCAGAGGGCCAGGAGACAGAAGAGATGAGAGAGAGGAAAAGAGAGAAAAATAGAGAGCGAAACCTACAGAGCCTACAG